>BLSH010223408.1:303063-316072 GCA_018402905.1 Glandirana rugosa | reverse complement strand
GTTATAAAATCATCTCATACTGGTGTAGGGAGAGGTTCCTGCTGCTGGTGTGATGGACAGGTTAGCGTTATAAAATCATCTCATACTGGTGTAGGGAGAGGTTCCTGCTGCTGGTGTGATGGACAGATTAGCGTTATAAAATCATCTCATACTGGTGTAGGGAGAGGTTCCTGCTGCTGGTGTGAGGGACAGATTAGCGTTATAAAATCATCTCATACTGGTGTAGGGAGAGGTTACTGCTGCTGGTGTGAGGGACAGATTAGCGTTATAAAATCATCTCATACTGGTGTAGGGAGAGGTTCCTGCTGCTGGTGTGAGGGGCAGATTAGCGTTATAAAATCGTCTCATACTGGTGTAGGGAGAGGTTCCTGCTGCAGGTGAGAGGGACAGATTAGCATTATAAAATCGTCTCATACTGGTGTAAGGAGAGGTTCCTGCTGCTGGTGTGAGAGACACATTACCATTATAAAATCATCTCATACTGGTGTAGGGAGAGAATCCTGCTGCAGGTGAGAGGGACAGATTAGCTTTATAAAATCATCTCATACTGGTGTAGGGAGAGGTTCCTGCTGCTGGTGTGAGGGACAGATTAGCGTTATAAAATCATCTCATACTGGTGTAGGGAGAGGTTACTGCTGCTGGTGTGAGGGACAGATTAGCGTTATAAAATCATCTCATACTGGTGTAGGGAGAGGTTCCTGCTGCTGGTGTGAGGGGCAGATTAGCGTTATAAAATCGTCTCATACTGGTGTAGGGAGAGGTTCCTGCTGCTGGTGTGATGGACAGATTAGCGTTATAAAATCGTCTCATACTGGTGTAGGGAGAGGTTCCTGCTGCTGGTGTGATGGACACATTAGCGTTATAAAATCATCTCATACTGGTGTAGGGAGTGGTTCCTGCTGCTGGTGTGATGGACAGATTAGCGTTATAAAATCATCTCATACTGGTGTAGGGAGAGGTTCCTGCTGCTGGTGTGAGGGACAGATTACTGTTATAAAATCATCTCATACTGGTGTAGGGAGAGGTTCCTGCTGCTGGTGTGATGGACAGATTAGCGTTATAAAATCGTCTCATACTGGTGTAGGGAGAGGTTCCTGCTGCTGGTGTGAGGGACAGATTAGCGTTATAAAATCATCTCATACTGGTGTAGGGAAATGTACCTGCTGCAGGTGAGAGGGACAGATTAGCGTTATAAAATCATCTCATACTGGTGTAGGGAGAGGTTCCTGCTACTGGGGTGATGAACAGATTAGTGTTATAAAATCATCTCATACTGGTGTAGGGAGAGGTTCCTGCTGCTGGTGTGAGGGACAGATTAGCGTTATAAAATCATCTCATACTTGTGTAGGGAAAGGTTCTTGCTGCTGGTGTGAGGGACAGATTTGCGTTATAAAATCATCTCATACTGGCGCAGGGAGAGGTTCCTGCTGGTGTGAGGGACAGATTACCATTATAAAATCATCTCATATTAGTGTAGGGAGAGGATCCTGCTGCTGGTGTGAGAGACAGATTCGCGTTTTAAAAAATTTGTGCTGAATAGTACATTTGAATCCAGAATGAGGAGAGCGTCAGATAAGTGACGTGGTCGTCGTGCTGCTGGTGTTGGTGGTATTGGTGAAGCTCCTGTTGCAAGGAGATGACATGGTCGATCTGTGCTAGCTACGCGCACAAGTGAAACACCTTCCTCAGGTGCGAGTAGCCGACAGAACCTTCAAGGTTATATGGTAGGCCCGAATGCTGCTCAAGGAATGGTGAGGCCAGAACAAGTACAGGCGATGGTAGATTGGGTGGCTGACAATGCCTCCAGTTCCTTCACATTGTCTCCAACCCGGTCCCTTTCTGAAAGCTCAGAGTTGGCACCTGAACCACATGGCCATCTGTCTTTCACCTCAGCCCCTTGTAAATCAGACAAGCAGTCTGAGCCCCAAGTCATGCAGCAGTCTCTTATGCTTTTTGATGACTCTGCTGGTGTGCATTCCGTGGGCCATCCACATAGCCCTGTCCCAGAAGTTGAAGACATTGAGTGCACCAATGCCCAACCACTTCTGTTTCAGGATGAGGATATGGAAACAATACCGGAGCACATCTCTGATGATGATGAAACACAGGCACCAACTGCTGTGGCTTTCTAAAGTGTGCAGACTGACAAGGAGGGCAGTGGTGAAGAGTGGGTGCCAGATGATATGGAGGATGATGAGGTCCTAGACCCCACATGGAATGAAGGTCATGCGAGTGACATGTGCAATTTGGAGGAAAAGGTGGTGGTCGCACAGAGGCACCAGCACAGCAAAAGAGGAAGCAGGTTGCAAAAGCGGAGCGACCATCCCCTAAACACTACGCCTGCTACTACCCACTGCACCCAGGGACCTAGCACACCAAAGGCAGCGTAAAGGAGTTCCCTGGCCTGGCAGTTCTTCAGACAATGTGCTGACGACAAGACACGAGTGGTTTGCACGCTGTGCAATGAGAGCCTGAAGCGAGGCATAAATGTTCTAAACCTGAGCACAACCTGCATGACCAGGCATCTACATGCAAAGCACGAGCTGCAGTGGAATAAGCACCTCAAAATCCAAGAAAGGTCTCGGGCTCCTCCTGCTTCCTCTTCTGCTGCTGCCTTGGCCTCTTCCTCCACCTCTACAGTGCCAGTGTCACCTGCCACCCAGCAAACAGACGATGTGATAGCAACACCACCATGTTTGCCAATGTCCCAAAGCATTTCCACATGGTCCCATGGAAGCTTACAGCTGTCCATCTCCCAAACACTGGAGAGAAAGGGGAACTACCCCCCTACCCACCCATGATCCCTGGCCCTGAATTCCAGCATTTCAAAATTCCTGGCCTTTGAAATGCTGTCATTCTGTCTGGTGTACACAGACAGTTTTAAAAACCTGATGGCGGTGGCTGTCCCACAGTAAGTGGTTCCCAGCCGCCACTACTTTTCCAGGTGAGCCATCCCTTCCCTGCACAAACAAGTCGGGGACAAGATCAAGCGTGCACTGCGCAAAGCCATCTGTGGCAATGCCCACATAACCCACGGATATGTGGACCAGTAATCTGGGACGCTATATCTCGTTAACTGCACACTGGGCAAATGTAGTGGTGGGTGGGCCTGAGGTGGATAACAGTTTGGCGAATGTCCTTACACCACTGAGGATTGCAGGGCATTTCTCTTTGCCTCCTGTTCCCTCCTCCTCCTATTCCGCTTCCTCCTCCTCTACCACCGCCTCATCCGGTCAGCGTAACACCTTCACCACCAACTTCAGCACATCCAGGGGGAAACGACAGCAGGCTGTTTTGAAACTGATATGTTTGGGGGATAAACCCCACACTGCGCAGCAGCTGTGGACAGGCATTGAACAGACCGATGAGTGTTTTTTACCACTGAGCCTCAAGCCCGGCCTGGTGGTGTGCGATAATGGGCGAAATCTCGTAGCAGCTCTGGGCCTTGCCGGTTTGACTCACGTCTCTTGCCTGGCGCATGTGCTGAATTTGGTGGTGCAGAAATTTCCGCCGGCACCTCAGAAGGCAGGGTTAGCATGGCTGACATGTGGAAAAGCTTTGTCAGCAGCACGCCACAACAAACAGCACCACCAGCTGATAGGCAATGTCTTAGCAGGAGGCAGCATTTCAGCAACATGGTGTAACAGTATGTGTGCACACGCCTACACGTACTAACTGATGGGTCTGCCCCATTCAACTTCTAGGTCTCTAAATTGGGCACATAGCCTGAGCTTGCCCTTTATGCCTTGGAGGTGCTGGCCTGCCCTGCAGCCAGTGTATTGTATAAAACGTTTGATTAGCACGGCAGGGGGCGTTATCACAGACAAGCGCATCCGCCTGTCCACAGCCAACGTGGACAAGCTAACGTTTATTAAAATGAACCAGGCATGGATCCCACAAGACTTGTCTTTACCTTGTGCAGAATAGACATTTATACCAGCCTCACACAGCCATTGGTATACTTAAGTGAACTTATCCTTTTTTTTTTTTAATATGTCTCAATATTTTAGGGGCTACCCCAATTGGAAAAAAAAACAAACAAAAAAACAGTGTTGGCTACGTCCTCTTCCTCCACCACCGCCACTACAACCACCTACACCGCCATGGTAACCGCCTCCTCCACCTCCTACTCCACATCCACCTCCTCCTCCATTTTTATTTTTTTATGTAATTTTAAGTTATTTCCCTATCCCCATTTGTTTGCAGGGCACTTGTACTACTCTTACCCCCATTTTGCTTACTTTTGCAGCCCTCTAGCCCTTTCCAGGACTTTTTTAGAGCCATTTTTGTACCCCAAAGTTCGGGTCACCATTGACTTCAATGGGGTTCGGGGTTTGGGATCAAGTTCGGGGCCGAACTTGAACTTTTTCGCGAAGTTCGGCCGAACCCGCCAAACCCGAACATCCAGGTGTCCGCTCAACTCTACTCATAATGCCTCATAGAATACATGATGGGGTGTTTGATTTCTGAAATGGGGTCATTTTATGGGCATTTCCATTGTCCTGGTGCTCCAGAGCCTTCAAAAGTGTGATAGATAGAAATTAAATTAAATGTGTAATTTCTGCTCCTAGAATATATGGATGTGCTACTTGGATTGTGGACCTCTGTATGTGGCCGGGCTGTGGAAAAGTCTCACACATGTGATATTGCTATACTCGGGAGGAGTAGTAGAATGTATTTTGGGGTCTAATTTCAAGTATGCATATGCTGTGTGTGAGAAATAACTTGTTAATATGATAATTTTGTGTATAATATACTGTATATATATATATATATATATATATAAATATATATATATATATATATATATATATATATATATTTCTTCATTTTCCCAGGAATTGCGGGAACAAATTACAACTTCAAAAAACTCAACATGCCTCTTACTAAATACCTTATATTGCCTACTTTCCAAAAAGGTGTCATTTGGGGGGTATTTGTACTGTCATGGCTTGTTAGTGTCTCAAGAAATGAGATAGGCTGTCAGTACATCAGGTGTGATCAGGTGTGATCAATTTTCAGTGATTGGCAACATAGCTTGTAGAATCTATAACTTTCACACAGACTAAATAATATACACTAATTTGGGCTATTTTTACAGAAGATATGTAGCAGTATAAATGCTGGCCCACATTTATAAATGACTTAAATGATAAATTTTATATTAGAAACTAAAAAGAGTGTTTTTTTAAATGTTTGCTATTTTTCGCGTATATTGCAAAAAATAAAAAACCCAGCGGTGAATAAATACCGCCAAATTAAAGCTCTATTTGTGTGAAAAAAATGATAAACTTTTTTTTGGGTACAGTGTAGCGTGACTGTGTAATTGTCATGAAAAGTGTGAGAGCACTGAAAGCTGAAAATTGGACTGGGCAGGAAAGGGGTATAAGTGCCCTGCATTGAAGTATTTAAAAAGATCAACATATCTTTTGATATCACATTTCCATTTTAAAGATTAGAGGGTTGCATGGATTTTTTTAAGATGGGTTTCCTGATAGTGACAGTGGACCATACCTCCATAATGTGTTTTGAAATAGCCACATGTAGTTCGCACCCATGTGAAGAGGTGATAATAAAGGAGAGAAATTGAAAGACAGTGACAAAGTGTTGTCACTCTTTACCAAAAATTGCCCAAACAAGTCATTTTCAAGAAAGCTGCAAAGTTAAAAATATTAAAAAATACTGTAAAATTTAGCAAAAAAAGTCATTTTTCTTCATAAATTTGGGCCAAAATGTATGCTGCTATATATCTTTGGTAAAAATAACCCAAATAAGTGTATATTATTTAGTCTCTGTGAAAGTTATACAGTCTACAAGCTATGGTGCAAATCATTGAAAATTGATCACACCTGATCTTATTTCTTGAGACACTAAGGCCCCTTTCACACAGCCGTTCTGTTCAGGTCCGTATGTCAGCTTTTCAGGTGGACTTGAATGGACGCTCCATTCTGCTCAATGTCAGCGGTGACATGTCCGCTGACACCTGCCACTCTCCCATAAGATCCTGCACCGTAAAGTCCGACGGATGGAAACCCTATATTTCCATCTGTCAGGGAATTGGATCAGATGACAACGGAAAGACGGTCTGTTGTCATCCGATTTCCCATAGAGGAGAGCGTATCTCTGACAGATCTGTCTCCCACAGTGAGCAGGGACGGATCTGTTGACCGCCGTCTCAGCAGGGATCAATGGATTGATCCCCGCTGAGCAAAACTGACCCTGCACACGGACACGGCCATGTGAAAGAAGCCTAACAAGCCAGGAAAGTAGAAATACCCTACAAATGACCCCTATTTTGAAAGTGGACATTCCAAGGTATTTAGTAAGAGTCATGGTGAGTTTTTTTGAAGTTGTTATTTTTTCCCACAATTCTTGGAAAAATTAAGGATTTTTTTTTTACACAAAATTGTCATAATAACACAAGTTATTTCTCACACACAGCATATGCATACTTTCAATGACACCCCCAAAATACATTCTGCTACTCCTCCTGAATATGGCGATACCATAGGTGTGAGGCTTTTACACAACCTGGCCACATACAGAGGCCTAACATCCATGAAGCACCTCCAGGCGTTCTACGAGCATATATTACACATCTAATTTGATGACGACCTATCACACTTTTACAGGCCCTATAGCACCAGGACAATGGAAATACCCACAAAATGACCCAATTTTAGAAAGCAAACACCCCAACATATAATTTATGAGGCACAGTGAGTCTTTTGAACGGTTCATTTGTTTCCAGAAGTTTTTTCACTCAAAGTTGTCCATTTATAAGATATTTCTAACACATAGCATGTATATAGCAAAAATGACACCCCAAAATACATTTTCTACCCCTCCTAAGTATGGCGATACCACATATGTGAGACTTTTACACAGCCTGGCCTCATACAAAAGCCCAACATTGAAGTAGCACCTTCAGGCATTTTACGAGCATAAATTACATATCTCATTTCTCAACCACCTATTACACTTTTAAAGGCCCTAGAGCACCAGGACAATGGAATTGCCCACCAAATGACCCCATTTTAGAAAGCAAACACTGCAACATAAAATCTATGAGGCATAATGAGTAGAGTTGAGCGAACCTGGACTGTAAAGTTTGGGTCCATACCAAACTTTTGGGTGTCCGGGACCCGGACCCGAACCCGGACTTTTCAAAAAAAGTCCAGGTTCGGGTCCGGGGTTCTGGTAATTTAATAAAAATTTTGAAAATTGCTGTAAAAAAGTCCTGGAAAGTTCTAGAGGTCTGCAAAAGGAAGGGAAATGGGGGTAAGGGTTGGACAAGTGCCCTACAAAGAAATGGGGATAGGGAAATAACTTAAAATAATTAATGATAGTCTTAGAACAGTGATATGGCTTCTCCCGGCTAATTTATACTTTTCTCACATAGTTTGAAGATAGTCCACATCCACCTCCATTTTTTATTTTTTTATGTGATTTTTTTTAAAATTATTTTAAGTTATTTCCCTATCCCCATTTCTTTGTAGGGCATTGTCCGACCCTTACCCCCATTTTCCTTCCTTTTGCAGACCTCTAGGACTTTCCAGGACTTTCTTACAGCCATTTTTGTGCCTAAAAGTTAGGGTCCCCATTGATTTCAATGGGGTTCGGGGTCCGTGTCAAAGTTCGGGTCCTGTCCGGACCCGAACCCAGACTTTGTCCCGAAGTTCGGCTGAACCAGCAGAACCCGAACTTCCAGAGGTTCGATCAACTCTAATAATGAGTATTTTGAACATGTCATTTTTTTTCAGCAGTTTTTGGAAAATTTTGAAAAAAAATGAAAACGCATTTGTTTTAAACAAAGTTGTCCATTATAATGTACTTCCAAAACATAGCATGTACATAGAAAAAAATGACACCCCATAATACATTCTGCTACTCCTCCTGAGTATGCGCGACCCTACATGTGTAGGACTTTTACACAGTCTGACCACATACAGAGGCCCAATATCCAAGTTGCACCATCAGGCGTTCTAGAAGTATAAATTACACATCTAATTTCCTGACAACCTATTGCATTTTTGAAGGCCCTTGAGCACCAGGACAATCGAAACGCTCACAAAATGACCCCATTTTGGAAATCAAATACTCCAACGTATAATCTATGAGGTATAATGAGTCTTTTGAACGGTTCATTTTTTTCCAGATGTGGAAAAAAAATGAAAATGCATTTTTTTACACAAAGTTGTCCATTCATTAGATATTTCCAACACATAGCATGCACATAGCAAAAATGACACCCCAAAATACATTCTACTACTCTTCCTGAGAATGGGGATACCCCGTGTGTATGAATTTTACAAAGCCTGGCCACATACAGAGGCCCAACCTCCAAGAAACACCTCCAGGTGTTCTAGGGACATGAATTACACACACATAAATTCCTGACAACCTTTCACATTGTTAAAAGCCCTTCATATTTCTAACACATAGCATGTACTGTACATAACAATTACAAACCAAAATACATTCTGCTGATCAAAGGGTAAACAAAATATTACCTGTGGGGGTAAACAAAATATTACCTGTGGTTTTTATAGTGCAGTGGTCCACAGAGCAGAGCATTGGTCCAGGCGGCAGGCAGGAATGTGGACAGCGACAGCAAAACAGACAGCAGACAGGAATACTGTCCATAGTCAGTACAGGTAGAGATATTGTCAGTACAGCCAAAGCATTGGTCCAGGTAGCAGGCAGGGATGTGGTCAGTAGCAGCAAGGGGTCATCCATGCAGCAGGCAGGAATACTGTCCATAGTTAGTATAGGCAGCAGGAAGAGATATGGTCAATACAGCCAAAGTATTGATCCAGGCAGCAGGCAGGACCATCAAGCTTAGGGCCTTGGTTAGGAAAGAATGGGGACAGGGGTAGAGGCTTCTCCCACCCAAATTGCTTTGAAGCCTTTGGACACCAGACCCTGTTCTGGGAATTACAAAACAAAGAGAAAACCAATAACTGTTTTTCTCAAATCAAAACACCATTCTGGAGCCCCTCACATATGTGAGACCCCTGTGTAGCAGGGTGAAAGATCAGTCCAAGGGGCAGGCAAAAACATGGTCAACAAGCAGAGGTCAGTGCAGTTAAAAGGCAGAAATAGATGGTAGGCAGAGGCATAATCAATACAATCCTGGGTCAGTTCACATGCAAAGCAGAAACATGGTGGATAAACAATGCAGACAGCAGGCAGAGGCATAGTCAATGCAGTCCAGGGTCAGTTCACATGAAAGGCAGAAACATGGCAGATAAACAATGCAGATGACAGGCAGAGACATAGTCGATGAACAGGCCAGGGTCAGTTCACATGGAAGGCAGTGGTATGGTTGGCTAAGGCACCCGGGAAATAATCATCATAGAAATTGAAAATGGGGAAATGGCAGTCTATTTGAAATATGGTCTAATAGTTTACAAGAGTGTGATAGCGTCTGAAGCATTCTCTGATGCAAAGGCCAGGTTGGGAGGGACATTGAGAACAATGGAAACTGGTGTCTTTCCTAACTCCTCCTTTGGCGCACATCTAACATTTTTTTAGCGTCTTCTTCCGGTTGCTGATGGTAGAATATTGTCAGGAAAATTACACTCATGCAGTCTGCTGACATAATCGGAGTGAATGCTTGTTGATAGATCAGGGAAGTGACGATGTCTTCAATAAATTTTCGGAAGGTGTTAGGTACTTCAGTCGATTTTTCATAGGTGATGAATGAGTTCTATATTTACAAATGAAAAAAGTAAATTGTGACTTTTTTGTACCAGAAGAGGGACTTTCGTGTTGATAGATAGGGCTGCAACATTTGATCATTTAAATCCACTCCCCCCCCATGAATTTATTGTACTCGTGGATACAACAAGGCTTTCGAATGAGACCGCATCTCCTGCAAAGTTCCACTGATGTGTCTTCGTGAATGGTGGACCTGATATACATCTTTCCCTCCACTTCACGACCAACACTTGCTCGTTCCTCTGGCTTTCTGATTCCCCTTTGTAGCCTTGTGGTGACAAGACGCTGTGGGAAGCCCTTCCTGTTTTTCCTTGCTGTACCGCAGGCCAAAGTTTGTTTCAGGTATAGGTGGCAGAGCAAGGGCAAACTTGAATAATAATTGTCCATGTAGATGTGATACCCCTTTTGGAAGAGTGAGAAAGCCAACTCCCAGACAATTTTCAGGCTTATTCCCATGTACGGTTTACACTCAGGGGGCTGAAGCTGTAAATCTTTGCCTTTGTACATGCGAAAGGCATGCACATATCCAGTGGAGCTTTCATAGAGCTTGTTGAGCTTCAAGCCATACCTGGCCCTCTTACATGGGATATACTGCTTGATTCCCAGGGATCCAGGGACCAGGGATTTGCCCACAGAGATGTTCTGCTCGGGGATATAAAGTTTGACAAATCTCTTAGGGGGCGAATTTTATATAATTTATCAACGTCGGGATGATTTCGGGGGCACTGAAAGTTATGATTGAAATGCAGGAAGAGCATTATAATGTTATAACAGGACCTGGACATGACAGATGAAAAAATTGGCATGTGGTGGATGGGGTTGGTAGACCAATATGCATGTACTTCATTTTTTTTGTTAGCCCCATGTTGAGCATAAGGACTAAAAACTATTTAAGCTCCTCAACTGTTAGGGGTCTCCATTCGAAACCGCATCACTTGAGTTGGAGTTGTTTTCAATAAATTGACAGGCAAAAAGATTTGTTTGGTCAACTATGTTTTGAACCAACTAATCAGGGAAAAATAAATTTGAAAAATTGAATTCAGAGAAACCTTCCGTGTTGACTTGCACACCTGGCTGTCCTGTGAAAGGGGGATTGTGGCTGACCCTGTGCTATGACTAAGTTCCAGGGGGCAGAGATAATGCGTTGGGAGCGTGGCCTGGTTGGAGTTTAGGCTGAGGTTCCCACTCTACTCACCACTCCAAGATACCTAGATGTGCGACTCTTAGGGGCTCCCCCATTGTTCTTTGAAGGCAGCCACAATGGGTTTGCCAAGGCATTCCAGAAGCTGGGTTTGGGCCCTAATTCTTTGGCAGGAAATTCCAGCGCTGGTACTGGGCCTTCCCTCCTGGGGTCTAGCGCCATTGGCATTTGCCGATTGGCCAGTGGGGTGTCTGGCACTGCTTGTTGCTGCTTGGTCTTCAGACCATCTTCTTTTAGGACAGACTACTTCCTTCTCTGATTCCGATGTACTACCTTCAACGTGCTTGTATTCCTAACCAGAATCGGAATTGGAATCAGGGGCTGCATTTCAGGGACTAATGAGCTTCACATCAGGGACTAATGGGCTGCACATAGGTAGTAATTGACTGCATGTAGGTAGTAATTGGCTGCACAGACAGGTACCCTGATGGGCTCACGGGACAGGTACTCCTAATGGTATCACAGGACAGGTACTCCTGATTGGATCATGGGACAGGTACTCCTGATGAGATGACATGTACTCTGACGGGGTGACAGATACTCTGACGGGGTGCCAGGTACTCTGATGTGATGACAGGTACACAGATGTGATGACAGGTACTCTGATGTGATGACAGGTACTCAGATGGGGTGACTGGTACTCAGATGGGGTGACTGGTACTCAGATGGGGTGACAGGTACTCGGACGGGGACACAGGTACTCCAGATGGGGTGACAGGTACCTCATATGGGGGTGATAGGTACTCTGATGGGGTGACAGGTATGCCAGATGGGGTGACAGGTACTCTGATGTGATGACAGGTACTCAGATGGGGTGACTGGTACTCAGACAGGGTGATAGGTACTCAGAGAGGGTGACAGGTGCACCAGATGGGGTGAAAGGTACTCCAGATGGGGGTGACAGCTACTCTGATGGGGTGACAGGTACTCTAATGGGGTGACAGGTACACCAGATGGGGGGCGACAGGTACTCTGATGGGGTGGCAGGTACCCCAGATGGGGGTGACATGTACTCTGATGGGGTGACAGGTACTCCAGATGGGGTGGCAGGTACTCTGATGGGCTCAGAGACAGGTACTCAGATGTGATGACAGGTACTCTGAGGAGCTCGGACAGATACTCAGATGGGGTGATGATGACAGGTCCTCTTTATTCACTGGGGGGCAATCTGGGCACAGTAAATCTGGCAGTAAACTGTAACTCACTGTTTCCTTGATCTCCTCACACTGGAACGGTGTGTGAGGAGAAGAACCCGGTAACAGCCAGTTACCTGCAGTGTTTTTACATTTGTGACCAGCTGTGATTGGACACAGCTGGTCACGTGGTAAAGAACCAATTTTATTGGCTCTTTACCTTGATTGGGGCTGGGCTTTGTCCGAGGGACAATCAATCTTGTACAGGTCAATGGTCAGAGGGAATATGATGGCCCCCCTGCAGACTGGGTTGGAGAACCCACGTGGGACAGAAATATTTATTAACAATATTCCTCAAAAAATCTATGAAGATAAATGAATTCCGCTTTTTCAGACTGATTGAACGGGTTTTTTCTCACTGTTGTGGACTCTTAACAGACTGATTGGTGTGGGGTGGTATCCCTAATTAATGAAAGTATTGTCTGGGTGTCTGTCTGTTGATTAGCTTACTAATAGAGTTGAGCGAACACCTGGAAGTTCGGGTTCTGCTGGTCCGTCCGAACTTCGGGACAAAGTCCGGGTCCGGGTCCGGACGGAACCCGAACGATCGCACGGACAACGAACCCCATTGAAATCAATGGGGACCCGAACTTTTATGCACAAAAATGGCTGTAACAGAGTCCTGGAAAGCCCCAGAGGGCTGCAAAAGGAAGTAAAATGGGGGTAAGGGTAGGGCAAGTGCCCTACAAAAAAATGGGGACAGGGAAATAACTGTAAATATTTTTAACCTGAAACAGGGCTTCAAGCCTGCCTGGTCGTCTTGGGCTTGAAGGTCCACAAGCGAGTTGAGATAATCATTCGATTAGTTGTCTGTCTGTGGGTCTGTTATGAAAGTAATTAATCCCTATGGTGGGGTGTGGTTAGTCAGACAATTCTCAGGTGTTGTCACTCT
>BLSH010223408.1:263478-281950 GCA_018402905.1 Glandirana rugosa | reverse complement strand
TCCGTAATGGAAATGTCTTCGAGTCCAGGTCTGATAGTATTTGAAGCGGGAATTTAGGAGGTATACATAATTTTAAGTCCTTTGTTTGAAGTTTTATTACGGGTCCACCATATACTGTGGTCTGGCGAATGTATTCGAAGTGAGATTGTGGAGACTAGACACGACCACGACACCCTCTCTGTCCCCTTGCTACAATGTGTAGAAGACCAGGACGGGTTTCAATAGGGTTATAAGCTCTCTGCAGGTTAGGTAATGTGTTTCCAAATTGGTGAACTGGTGACCCGTGAATTTGGGGGAATTGTTGGTCTGGTTACAATGTTGCATGACTGAGTAATTGTCATTCAAAGTGTGAGAGCGCTGAAAGCTGAAAATTGGTCTGGTTGTTAAGGGGGTTTAAGTGCCCAGTGGTCAAGTGGTTAAACCTTTGTGTAATGGATTGGACGTCTCTCGAATATTGGGATAACTTTGGGCAGGACCAGAAGATGTGTAACATCGTTCCCCTGTCTCTCCCACAGCACCAGCACAGATCAGAGGTGTTAGAGTGAAGCTTATGTAAGCGGTCTGGTGTCATATACCACCTGGGCATTATTTTGAAGTTTGTTTCCTGAATTTTAATACATATGGAGGATTTAAGGGCGAAGTTTATGATAGTCTGGACCTGAGCTTCTGTAAAGGTAATGCCTAGCTCTACCTCCCATTTCTTCAAGCCAACAATTGGTGGCTGTTCAGGGGGGTTGATCAGTAGGGAGTACATCAGAGACAAAGCATGTGGGAGGGGGTCCGAAGCAGCGCAGAGTTCTTCAAAGCTGGTTAACCGACGGCTATATTTTGGTGGGTTTGGTAGTGAGAGTCCAGGATCATTTTCATCAACATCCATTGTATTTCAGGGGCAGCTGACATCAGCTGCTAAGCAGCAATAGAGGGAGCCAGTCCTGGCAAAGGTGATTTTCAACAATTAAAAGCAAGTGCTTTCTCGCCTACCAAGATTGTTGTCTTCACGTAGAGACACAGTTCAAAAATAAGTCATGTTAAAGAGGTTGTAAACCATGAAAAAAAAAACCCTGCAAGAGAAAGGTATAATGAGCTAGTATGCACCTCATACTAGCTCATTATGAAATACTTACCTTAGAATAAAGCCCTGTATCAGAGTTGGCACTCTGAGTACAGGGCAGACATCTTACACCCGTAGGTACTTCTGGATCTGGGGCTCCGGCGCTGTGATTGGCCGTAGCCACGACAACATCACTCCTGTGCATGCACGCAGGAGCTGCTGGTTATGCCATGGCCCTCTAGAAACAGCACCAAGCATCCGTTTCTTCAGTGTGCATGCGGCGATGATGTCGGCGCATGGGTATACAGTGAATATCTCCTAAACTATGCTAGTTTAGGAGATATTCTCGGTACCTACAGGTAAGCCTTATTATAGGGGAAAAATCTGATGTTGGAAGCCTACACACAAAACTAGTGATAAGTAATTAGCCACAGTACATTCTCTCCTTAAAGTCCAGTGGAATTCAGAGAAATACATTTTTATTTAGAGAGAAATTCTGTTAACCTCCTTGGCGGTATGATTATGTCAGATTTTTGTGTCTAAAAGTTGTTTTGCATAGAAATTTGGCGTTTTATATTGTAGGCTTGTAATTATTAGGAATAACTCACTTAAATCTGTCCAAACAAGAGTCTAGTAGACATCCCGGGTATGATAAAGTTTGAAACAAGAAATCATAAATTATAATATAATAAATAATTATAAATAATTATCAAAAATAATAACATAATAGTAATAAAATGTATTCAATAATGTAATCAAATCAAAAACACTGAAACTTGCTCATTTGCAGAATTGTTGCTGTAGTCACTTTCAGTGTCTGATGACGAATTTCCCCACAAATCAGTATCACTCAATTCTGAAAATGATTCTTATTTACTGTCGGTGTTTTCTAGCTGATCAAAAAACACTTTTTGTTTGCCATGGACATTCTCAAGTTTCCAGGCTGAAATAATGGCATATATAATATAAAAGTGCATGCAGGGCACTGGGCAAACCATTAGGGACAAAGGGGATGTGAAATGATTTCATACAGTAATGTAATCTTACAGAGGACAGACTGACTAATTTCTGTTCAAGAAAGAGATCACTTTGATGTCACTTATATTGGACTTTTTTGTATATATGCACTTTAAATTTATATATATATAATTTCTCCCCTCAAAGAGGAGAATTTTTTCTTGTGGATAACATTATTGGATTTTTTACAAGCACTTTATGAATTATATGCACTTTAAGAACACTAATTAACTTTATGAGCACAAATCATATATGCGATCGCATAACGCTCAAAAATAACGCCCATTAAAAGCAATTAGCATATCAAATAGGCGATCATGCGAACGCAGAATCACGTTATTGCCGCGAATATGCCTTCTTATATGGGAATTGCTGATGTCAATTGGGCTTGAACCTGCAGAATCCATTGAAGGCTTGTATGAAAATAATTTGCTTGAAAAAGTGTATGGTAACTATCACAGCAAAATGGAAAATATGCTGCTGCATACAATGCAAGGTGTGCTGATGACATCTGTAGGATCTGAACCTGGAGGTGTAAGCGTTGAATGTATCGGAATAAACAACTACGCTATAGACTTTACTACAATCAGACAGAAAAAATACATTTACTAATCTTGTATTCTCTTCAATCTCTACAAACTAACTGCTGTCACCTTAACTAGTGTGTGATTATTCCAATTGCACACTATAATATTAATGAATATGTACATACCATTGCATGCATTGCAAAAGTTCATAGTATGGAAGCAATCAAACTGATGATGGGCATTGGCTAATTGGTGAATATGCCTTCACATATTTTCAAAATATAATGCTGCCTTACAATGTAAGGTGTGCTGATGACATCTGTAGGATCCGAACCAGGAGCTGTAAGGTTTGAACGTATTGGAATTTACCACTACGCTATAGAGTTGACTGCAACCCAACAGAAATAATACATTTACTAATCTTGTATTCTCTTCATTCTCTACAAACTAACTGCCGGCACATTAACTAGTGTGTGAATATTCCAATTCCACACTATAATATTATTGAATATGTACATACCATTGCATAAGTTCATAGTATAGAAGCAATCAAACTGATGGGCATTGGCGAATATGCCTTCACATAGTTTCAGAATATAATGCCAATTACAATGCAAGGTGTAGTGATGGCACTTGTAGGATCCAAACCTGTAGCTGTAAGCTTTGAAGGTATTCGAAGGAACCACTACACTATAAAGTTGATCACAACCAGCCATAGAAAATACATTTACTAATCTTGGATTCTGAAAATTCTCTACAAACTAACTGCCAGCACATTAACTAGTGTGTGATTATTCCAATTCCACATCATAATATTATTGAATATGTACATACCATTGCATGCATAAAGAATTCATAGTATGGAACAAACAAACTGATGGGCATTGGCTAATTGGGAAATATTCGTTCGCATATTTTCAGCATCTAATGCTGAGTACAATGCAAGTTTCAGAAGGTCATACCATCGAACTACTCTGTGAGTAAAGCCTCGTAAACACGGGACAACGATCGTACGTACGATTGTCTCAAATCGTATGTTGGCTGTTGTATCTAGCATACTGACTGCGCTACACGATCATACGACCAAAGAAAGAACGTTCAGGTGCATGTAATTAGCATCCGGCCGTTCCTGCCTTCTGAGCATGCGTGTTTTGCACAATACAACTTGTTGGACCAACTTCTCTGTATACACAATACAACGGTCGTATGACCGCTTGTTGGTACGACCACATTTTCCAGCTTGCTCATACGACTCCCGTTGCACGACCGTTGTACGTTGGCTGTTCTAATCGCGCGTACTAACGATCGATTTCGTATACAATGGTCATTTGTATGACCTGTTGTATACGATCGTCGTCCCACGTGTATGAGGCTTTAGATAGCCTTGTTTAAATGTATCATGTAGGCTTGCTGTAATGGCTTGTATGGTAATACAAATCAATGTACCAGCCAAACTTTGAACAGTCAGAATTATTTGACATTCATGTCAGCTGGGATTACTACTGAACTGTGATTAGCTGAAGCTATTCACATGGTACAGGTTGTTGAGATAAGCCCGAGTACCATGTGATAGCTCAATCCCAGCTCACCAATCTAGGTAACCAAGCTGATATTAAAGTTGTGCCTCAGCCCCCCCACCACAGAAAATGTACAAGTCAGCAGCTACACATCCTGCAACTGCTGACTTTAATTATTAGGACATTGTCCTGGAAGATAGTGATGTTGGCACCCAGTCCATTTTTCCATTGGCTCTCAGGTGCTGTTGCCTCCATTGCCAATTCTCTACTGCGCATGAACAAAGGGCACTGCGCTTTCTGAATGGCCTGGCAGCAGGGAAGGAGGAGGGGTGACAAATTTCTAGCATACCTCGCTGCAGTGAGGTCTGTTGGAAGTGGGGACAGGTAAATGTCCAAAACAGGTACCCCCCCTCCCTGAAAAGGTGCCAAACATGGCATCAGAAGGGGGGAGAGATAAGCAAAGCTTCCACTTTTAGATGGATATCTAAGGCCCCTTTCACACTTCTGCAACTTGTTCTGCAACTTGGGACTGCAGAGTTGCCTGTCAAGTTGGACCCCGCAATTTCCAATGAGTAGGATTCATAGCTGTCTGACTTCAAGTGGTATCAACTTCAAACTAGTCCCTGAACTACTTTGGTCTGAGTTTGATATGACTTGTGGTCCCTAGACCTCAAGATTACATAGGCATTGCTTCAATTCACACCAAAGTTGCATGACTTTCAAGTCACACAAGTGTGAATGGGGCCTAAATCAAAAGGTGTTATCCTGAAAGTAATGCAGTTTGCCCACAACATTGTCCCAACTTCAGGGAATGCCTGAGTAATATTGAGAGCTAAGAACCTCAAGTCACATCAAAGTAGTACAGGGGCTACTTTTAAGTTGGTGCCACTTGAATTAGCACAGATATGAAGAGTTTCGGGAAAAGTCGGCCAAGTGTAAAAGGAGTGTATAGAAGTAACCCTCTCGGATATATATATATATATATATATATATATACACACACGCACACACACACACACTCCTTACTGATTTACATCAGCAGAATACATGTAGGAAGTGTAATGTGCCTTTAACCAGGAAGTGATGTGTGGGCATGGGCATTAAGCAGGGCCAGCATCGGGGGGTTCAGGCAGTACTGTTGTAAGGGACCTCAGTGTCTCAAGGGGCCCTTACAGCAAAGTGTTTAGCAGTCTTAACATTGGAGTCTATGGGAGGGGGACACCGTTCTCCTGAACCATAGGTGATAAAAATACTAAACTTGGGTCACATGGAGAGGGCCCCCTGGACCACAACTGGTCCACGTTTGGGACCTCCAGCACCTATGATTCTGCTTGAGGTCTTATTGCAAGTATCGGGTGAGGCTGTGCTGCCTGTGCACTGTTTTTTTTTTTTAAACCCATGGATCCCACATTAGCATGCACTGCACACTTCACTTGAATGAGTCATGCTTAGCAGGCTACACCCGGTAAGTGTGACAGGGTGTATGATTCCTACTGGGGCTGCGATATACGTACACCCCTGGATGTGGGCGGATGCAGGGGAAAGGCCCTGGGGAATGTTGGTGGTCAGAAGGGGGGGTGGGACGGGACAGGTCTAAAGCAGTTTAAGAAGCCCCAAAATTTCTGATGGCTGCCCTGGCAGGAAGAGAATGTTTGTTGATCCCACATGAACAAATAAATTAACCCTATCCCCACCAAATATAGCTACCGCATCCTCCCCCACATGGTGTAAGCACAAGTTAATTTCCTAAACGTACCCATCAAATGAGTAGCACCTCTTTGCTGAACTGGAACCTCGCTATATCCACCTATATAGAGATCCTGACCAGCAAAGGCACTTCGGGGTGAACACAATGACATTCCTGGGTCAGAGGCCAAAGCCACACTTGCTTGCGAATATTCACACTTGTGCAATGCGGGAACCCTGCAAATCCACTGCAGGTTCCCGCATCACATTTCACACTGCCATGTGTGACCTGCTGGGAGCATCAATACATTGTTAATGACACCCCCATTTCAACTCTCATATCACAGTGCAAACTAACAGTTCGGACATTAATCTGATCGCATGGGCATGAACACCCATGCAATCCAATTCTGGTGTGGACCAAAAGGGAAAGAAAAAAAAAAAGGGGGTCCTGTGCAAGTTCGGTCTGAATGCAATGCAAATTCAGCCATCCTATCTGTATGGCTGGAATCGCATGGAAAGCGCATGTGACTTGTACTGCGCTGTGAATCAGACGCAATCTTGCACAGTGCAGTGTAAACCGGCACTTACCTTCTATTCTCCAGACCTGTTGAAAGAAAAGACTCCACTTAAACATCCTTTATCATTTACTTACAGGTGTGCTGAAGAGGTTCGTTTTTTTAATCCACGATTACACCTTCTCATAATTTGTCATTAGCAAGACGGTTCACTTCCCCAAACCCAGCTCCCCCCAAAACAAATAAAAAAAAATAGCTCCAGAATTTACATGTATTTGCACAGCAACACAATTAAGTACATTCATTTAGTGGTATTAGTATATTAGGTATTACATTTAGATAAACATTTAGCAATTGGGATCTAATGGCCCTGCTCATAGGAGTTTACAATCTAAAATTTTTCCAAGCCTTATAGTGGACATAGCTTTAATTTCATTGTTTAGCAGGCTACACATTTCATAGTACAACTACTCTCAACAGACACCAACCACCAACAAATGTTTAGCTGCAAGATTATACCAAATTACAAAAAAAACAGTCAGTCATTCTTAAAAAAAAAAAAAAATACAAAATATTAAAAAGACACATATTCCAAAACATGACCACCCACCACCCCACATTCCACACACATACATTGGTGACGGTATTGCTGGAAGATGCATTTCTGTGTACATGATTAAGCAATGAGATCAAAGAGTAGAAGGTCAGCAGATGCTCCCAAACCATGAATGCATGGTCAGCAGCAACAATACACAGCACTGACAGCAAAGCCACACTTTTGATGGACAAAATGCACAAGAATTTCAACGAACAGCCAAAGTGGGGCAATTGCCATTATGCACAATATCAGCCCTACTCTCCCAAAAACAACAGCAAATAACACAGCCTCTTCGCAGGGCAAACCAACCTCCTCTAATGCAGTCAGTTATATAACATAGGTTGTATTGCACACCGACACGCCCAATGGAAGAACACGCCCACTAGTGTCATTCAATCTGTCTCTTCATGTCTGCCTAACTCAAAGTGATTGCACCTGATAAACAAGAACACTTATAATTTGCAAATGTGTTAGCCCACACGATATTGTCAAAATGCTGCCTTTACACGCACATGAACTTTAATGGCATCCCAGTCCTAGTCTGTAGGGTTCAATATTGAGTTGGCTCACCCTTTGCAACTATAACAGATTCAACTGGGAAGGCTGTCCACAAGGTTCAGGAGTGTCTATGGGAATGTTTGACCATTCTTCCCAAAGCACTTTTGTGAGGTCAGGCACTGATGTTGGATGAGAAGGCCTGGCACATAGTCTCCGCTCTAATTCATCCCAAAGGTGTTGTATCAGGTTGAGGTCAGGACTCTGTACAGGCCAGTCAAGTTCCTCCAACACAAACTCACTCATCCATGTCTTTATGGACCTTGCTTTACGCACTGGTCCAAATCAAATTATGTTGTGGGGTTGTTTTACAGGGGTTATTCTTTCACAATTGTGCGACTTGAAATTGGTGTGTTTTTACAATGATTTGCCGCAATGTTTTGCAGTGATTTTGATGTGACTTTAAGCAATAGCTGTGTAATCCTGAGGTTTATGGACCTCAAGTCACATCAAAGTTGGACCAAAGTAGTGCATGGACTACTTTGAAGTCACTGCAACTTGAAGTCGCACAGATATGAATGGTACTGATTGAAAATCATGGGGAACGGCTTGACATATGACCTTGCAGTCCCAAGTCGCAGGAAAAGTCACACAAGTGTGAAAGGGGCCTGAAGATAATTTCCAATGAGCACCATTCATATCTGTGCGACTTCAAAGTAGTCCGACTTTGAAGCAACTCGAGGTCGATAGACCTCAGAATTACACAGCTAATGCTTCAAGTCACATCAAAATCACGTCAAAAAATTGCAACAAATCGCGGTAAAGTCATTCGACTTTCAGGTCACACAAGTGTGAAAGCGGCCTTAGCCCAGGTTCACATTGGTGCGATGCAGGATCCAGCAGGATTTCAGCACCGGTTCCTGCATCGCACCTCTCCCACAGGCAGTTCACACTGCCTTCTGTGAACCGCTGCGGGTGTCAGTACAATATTAATGACACCCTCAGATTGGTTCATAGATCGCAGTGCTAACTGTGGATTCCAATAGGAATTGGATCGCAGGAATGAGAACACCCATGCGACCTGATTCTGGTGCGGGTAAAAAAGGTCCCTGCACTGCTATAGCTGCAAAGGCTTGGCTAAATCAAATTTGAACCCTACAGACTAAGATTGGGATGCTATTAAAGTTCATGTGTGTATAAAGGCAGGTGTCCCAATACTTTTGGCAAGATCGCAGATTGTGCAAGATTTGCAATGGTGGTGGAACCCTCGTCCACATATATGCTACATTTATATAAAATTTGGGGAAGGACATGAGTTATGTTTAACAACACAGGAAGAGCTGGCAGCCTTCCTACAGGACATAGCATGTTTGGGATTTGAACTTATGAACCCTAGCTTTGCTCAGCAGAAATGCTAAGCCCTTAGCCACATTCATTGAGCATCCATTGCTGTGATGTCAAACAGTCCTAAGTCTCAGGGGTGCAATAAATGAACCAATGCAGATGTACTGTGGAAGGTTGGATAACCATTGAACAACCTGTTTCTGGCATATGCCATATGTTTTGAAGGTTTGTTATGGCTCAGTACTCTGAGCATTCGGCTATAGAACATCTCTCATTTTGGGGCATTTGCCTTGGTAAGAAACTGCAATTATTGCTGGATGGGAAATGTTAAGGCTGATGATAGTCCTTGCCCATAGAAAACATGTGACACAATTTGCAATAGTGGTGGAACCCTCCTACACATAAATACTACATTTAGACATAATTTTGGTAAGAACATAAGTTATGAGAACAGAAAACCTCTCTATATGAAGTGATATGCTCAGGATGCAAATCCAGAACCTCTATGGTCCTAGGTAGAAGCGTTAAGCTGTTAGCCACCAGTCTGCCAAGTGTGCAACCCTCCTACACATAAATACACATATACTGCATTTATTTGTACATATAGGTGGTGGAATTACATCAGTCTGGAGTTTATTCTGTGCTATTTGGTGATGCTTGAAGTGTAAAACAGTGATATTATTGCAACAGCTTTTTTTATTATTATTATTTATTATTATTATTATTATTATTATTATTATTATTATTTGTATTATTATTTATTATATGTAGTATTATTATTTATTATATTATTTATTATTATTATTATTTGTTGTTTGTGGTTTGTGAAGATACCTGTGTGAGTTTAGGAAAAGATTTTTATGAGATGGACAGCAACAAGCAAAAGACAGGGAAGAACATGAGAAGATTGAATATTGTAACATTTTTAAAAACAAATTAGATGATGAAATAGCAACATTGTTGCAGGGACAATTTGTTTGAGAGAAAGATACATTTCATCTCAACATGAAAAGGATTTCTTTAGGGAAGTTACAATTGTACCATTAGAATCAATGGCTGAAACTTGCATTGGGCTTCTCAAGAAGGCATATTAGCCAACGAGAATTTGCCTTCTCAAAAAAACATTATAGGCAAGTGCGAATTTGCGAATTTACTATACCGCCCTCTAAAAAAGGCATGGGAGTTAAAATGAGGGAATTTTCTTGTCTGAGCATGCTCAGTTGTGCTGATGAATAGTCAGGAAAAAAGGGGGAATTTGGCTCTTTTCAGACTTTCAATGATATTTCAGGTTTTATATCACATTTTTAAACAATTTAAAAGCAGATCATCATTAAACAAGATACTACATTTTTAAAAACAATTTAGGTGATCCTATCATGCTCTAAACATTATTTCCATGTGCAATTCCCTTGCTTCTATCACGACTAGTTTTTTAGTCTGTCACTGCTGTTTGGGCGTTATAGTGAATTTGATTCTGGGACTATTTTCTCCCTCAGGGCTTTAGTGAATTCCATTTTCGCGCTACTTAGCGCGAATTTGCGATTCTGCGCGTTAAAATTTGCGCGAAGGCATAATCGCGATATAGTGACCCCCCATAATCTCTATTTTGAAAGAGGGCAGCAGAACTCTTTAACACACACATTAAAAACACCATATATACAGTATAGTAGTGGCGCCAATCTTGTCTATTTGCAGTTTTTTATTCACATGTCTATTGACCACACTGTCCAGTGGACTTGTATTGCTGGATTTATATATAATCTAATTATTATCCTTAATTTCACTAAAGCCAGGGATAGAATTCACAGACCAACAGCTTTGCATACTACTAAGAAATTAAATTAGCTTTGACCTGTCAGTTCACTGATAGATTAATGTGCAAATTTGGCCCTCTCATTGAGATTGATGGAACTTGAGAGTGAGATCTTACACTACTATCTGTAAACTGTCATCTTTTATCAGTTAAGTAATTGCTTTAATTATATTTAAACTTTAATAGTTTTTTATATTATTTTAGTGTTAATTTATTGGTGCTATGTCAAGAGGCTTAACCACTTCAATACCAAGCCTGTTTTTTGGGTTCGGTGTTTACCAGTTAAAAACAGTTTTTTTTTGCTATAAAATTACTTAGAACCCCCAAACATTATATATTTTTTTTCCTAACACCCTAGAGAATAAAATGGCGGTCATTGAAAAAATTTATGTCACACCGTATTTGCGCAGCGGTCTTACAAGCGTGCTTTTTTTTTTAATAAATTCAGTTTTTTTAGTTAAAAAATAAGAAAACAGTAAAGTTAGGCCAATTTTTTTCCATATTGTGAAAGATAATGTTACGCCGAGTAAAATGATACCCAACATGTCATGCTTCAAAATTGCGTCCGCTCGCGGAACGGCGATAAACTTTGCAAATTAAAAATCTCCATTGGCGACATTTAAAAAATTCTACAGGTTAGCAGTTTTGCGTTACAGAGGAGTTCTAGAGCTATAATTGTTGCTCTCGCTCTAACGATCGCCGCGATACCTCACATGTGTGGTTTGAACACCGTTTTCATATGTGGCGGGACTTACGTATGTGTTCGCTTCTGTGCGCGAGCTCGGCGGGAAGGAGCGCTTTAATTTTTTTTTTTTTTTGAATTATTTATTTTGCTTTTTACTTTTTATTTTTACACTGTTCTTTAAAAAAAAATTGATCACTTTTATTCCCATTACAAGAAATGTAAACATTCCTTGTAATATAAAAAAGCATGACAGGTCCTCTTAAATATGAGATCCGGGGTCAAAAAGTCCTCAGATCTCATATTTACACTCAAATGCAAAAAAAAAAAAAAAAAATCTGAAAAAAGTGACAGAAGAAAAAAAAAATCGGGCCCTTTAAGACCGTTGGGCAGACGTCATTTCCGCTGGCCGTGTTATGGAGCCGAGTGAGAGGCTTCAGCCGCTCAGTCGGCTCACAGACACTGGGGGGAGAGCATCGGATCATCTCCGGCGCTGCCGGCGGGTCCGCTAAGCGGCGGAGATGACCGGAAAGCGGCGGAAGGGGGGTCACCTCTCCCGCCGCTGATAAAAGTGATCTTGCGGCGAATCCACCGCCAAGACCACTTTTATCTTGCAGGGAATCGCCTGCTGAAAAAAACGGTATCTGAATGGTGCCTGCAGCTGCAGGCACCATTCAGATATCACCACTCAAACCCAAGGACGTCATATGATGTCCGGCGGTACGGAAGTGGTTAAAGTAGAGTTCCACCCAAAAGTGGAACTTCCACTTTAAGTACTCCTGACCCCCTGACATGCCACATTTGGCATGTTATTTTTTTGGGGGGAGCAGGTACCTAGTTTTGACAGGTATCCAGCTCCCACTTCAGCTCGGAGGGCCACGGCCCCAGAGCAGAAGCTCTCCTCTCCCCCTCCCAGCAAACTTCTGGGACATGTCACAGGCCCCAGAAGCTTGCCCAGCCACTCAGGATGCATAGTGCGACTCGCTAGTGATGCCAGTGCTGCAGAGAGGAGAAGGAGGGATCCAAGGCTTTGGGCGGCCACATCGATGGACCGTGGGACAGGTGAGTGTTTGTTTATTAAAAGTCAGCAGCTGCACTTTTTGTAGCTGCTGACTTTTAATAAGCTCAAAAACGGCTTGAACACTGCTTTAAGTCACATATATAATCATTTTCCATGGGATAATTGCAAATTAATGTAAAATTAAAAGTGACTGACAATTGAAAAGCTCATTAAGATCCGATCTTCAAATTCTGAAAATATGTGCCCTAGGACTTGAACACTCTAACTGTCCTATTTAGACACACCCCCTCTATTTCTTCAGATCATGAGGGGGTGTGAGGTTGCATAGGATGAGAAGTGGGGTGATTACTGCTAACAAACAGTGCCACAATGGGGAATCAGAGCATGCACTACTAACCATCCTTTATGTAAACTTTATGGCTAAGTCCTTCTTTTGGAAAAAAAATAAATGCACATATATTTGCAGAGAAAAAATATGCCTACTAGCATTGTTCCCACATCAGTGGATCATGCCTGACTCCTGCAGACTTTTCATCCAAATCCTGTCTACTCAGAGGTACAGGCTTTCAATTGGAAAGCTGGGAGAAATGTCAAATGTGATTACCAAACTCATGTTCCTTTGAGAACAAGTCAGTTTGCCACAGTGGAAGACAGGGCTTTTAGTTCATTTATTCACTGATCTCTGTTTTCAAAAGCTGATTTCAAAAGTGACAGCTGCTGGGGGGAAAATAACCCCCACACACTGTCACAGAAAGGGAGGGGGGTTGTTTGGGTTGGGTGGGGTCCTATTTGCACCATGTTACATATTACACCATAAATACAGGCATAACATGGAACATGGTGCAAAAAATTGAGTTAGCCTTTACCTTTAATATTATATATTGTATAGACACCTCACGACCAGTGAGGGAGCAACACTGACCCAGATTCTCGTAGCATTTCCTCAATACCGTCGAGAATCTTAATTTGGGGGGGCGCATGGGAATGGATGCCTGAGCTAGGAGCTCCGCACTTCACAGGGATGATCGGGTCTCCCTGGGGGCCATTCTGTCATGGACTATCAACTCAGATATCACCCCCTCAATCCACCATATCACGGTGCATGCCATCAGCAAAGAAAAAAGTATGGGGCTTGGTTCAGAAGTCGCTGACACACTATCTGCTGCGGGCCCGGGAACAGTACAACATGGCTGAAAATGGTGCTGCCTCGCTGTTGCACACACAGAATAATCCAACCTCTCCTCTGCCACAAGTACCCAGCTCACCTCAAGCAACAAACTGTGAGTACCCCACAGCTTTATCTAAGGCTGATCTAGACACCAGTTTGGGCAATTTATAATAAAATTGCAGCTAAGTTTCAATCGGAGCTGCGTAAGACCTCCCATACCTTATTGCAAGAGATAGCTGCATTAGGAGGCAGAACGACTTGAAACGAAACATGATGAGCTGGCTTTGGCTTATAACGATCTCACCAGGGAGCATGAAGCCCTATCTGCAGCCTTTATTCGGATCCAAACACAAATAGAAGACTTGGACAATTGGAACAGAAGACATAACCTCAGTTTGCAGGGCATTCTGGAAACAGCAACTGAAACCGATTCCCACAGCGATCAAATTGTTCAGGTCTCTATTGCCAGAATGTGATTCTGCGGCCTTTAATTGCGACCGCATCCATAGTGCCCTGAGACCCAAACCCCCAGCGGACAAACCACCACGGGATATTGTCCTCTGCATGAAGGCCTTCCTGATCAAAGAGGAGATCCTGCGGGCAGCCAGGAACACCCCTAGGATAACACTGGATGGATATACAGTACAAATTTACCCAGATATCTCGCCGACCACTTTGGATAAATGACGGGGCTTTAAAGAAACCACCTCAGCGCTTAAAGACACCAGGATCAGGTATAAATGAGGTGTCCCCTTCAAATTGGTGGTTCCTCACAATGGCACTACCTATGTGGCCAGTACTCTCATTGAGGGCCAAGAGATCCTGGTCAAGTTGGGCCTCATGGAGGCTGAAGTTATTCAACGCCCACCGCCGACCCCAAGACCATCCCGCATTTGGCACACTCCTTCACCCGGACGCAACCAAAGACGAGTCCGTCATGAAGCGGGCCAAGGATGGTTGTGATGAAAATCTACAACTCTTTGGATAATGTGGCACCCTTAATTATGCACCTCTGTAGATATCTGGGAGCCCATTCCCTGGAGCTGACGCATGTTTTCCCTACCCAGCTCTGTTAGCCAAAACCTATTAACTGTTTTTTTCTGTCTATTTCATTTTTTTATTAGTATATATTGGCACTGGTTGTTTTTTTTTTTTGCTGGGTCTGAGACCTAGCTGCCTCAAAATTACATTTTTTTGATTCTTATGGAATCTTGAAACTGTGGGCATTCTGTAATTATAAGCTTTGTCATGTACTGACTCGGTTAACTCTGATCTATGCCTATGATGATTTTTTCAGGCACTATATGCAGTCAAATTTAATAGTTCAATCCTATGCTTGGGTATTTAATTTGTATGGGATTGGGGAGAGGATGGCATTCCCCCTTCTGGTGGACTGGCAATGGGCCTTAGCAGGTACTCCCTTTACCCTCTATTTAACTGTGGGCCTTAGTCTGATGAATTTTTCCCTATTATCTACACATGGCCATTAGATGTATTTACCATAACGTGCAAGGCCTGAATTCTCCACAAAAGTGGCAGAAGACTTTTTCTGCCTATAAGCAGATGCAGGCTAAAATACTGCTGTTATAAGAAACGCACTTTGCTGAAGCCTCACATCCTAAATTTTTCATAGATCCTTCCCTCAGGCCTATTTTACAGTCCACTCCTCTAAGAGCAGGGGGGGCTGCCATCTTCCTACATGCCTCATTGCCTATGGAAGTACATCATCTGTACAGGGATAAGGAAAGCAGATTTATTATCCTTAAAGGACTCCTGCATGGCCGTGAACTTACAATTGCCAGCATATATGCCCCATGTGAAACCTCTGTCTTCTACCTCACAACATGTTTTGAGCTCCTAGCCAAGTACAACTCGCCTCATCTCATTGTAGGGGGGAGATTTAAATATGGTGGAAAACTCTACACTCGATAGAAGTTCTAACACCTCTAGATCAAAGGCATTTCCAAAATTCTTCCACCACAAGCTGGTAGAATTTCAGCTAATAGATTCCTGGAGAGCCCATAATGTGGAGGGGAGAGAATTCACTTTTTGCTCCCATCCTCATAGAAGCTACGCGAGGTTAGATTAGTGGAGGCAGAGGTTTCGCATGCAGTTGAAGAGTATTTTGACCTAAATGGATCCCCCGAGATCCCAATATCCACGGAGTGGTTAGCTCACAAAGCGGTGCTCAGGGATAAACTTATCAACTTAGCTTCCTCCCGTAAACAACAAAATGCTGAGAAAATGTTATCCCTAACAAGGGAATTGGATGAATTATATAAGAATCCAGCCACGCTTAGTTTGGATGCCACTAGAAACACCATAGACCAAAAAAGACTAGAGTTGGACTCCCTCCTCACAACCAAAGCAGAGAAGGCCTTGCGCTGGTCTAAAGCCAGATTATTATTGCACAGCAACACAGCTTTAACATTATTTACGAGAAAGTTAAACCAATCAATATGCCCCGCACATGTCTATAAGCTAAATTCAGAGACTAGTCATAACACCTCTCACCCGCAAGAAGTCCTTACTATATTTAAAAAATTGAATTCCTCTTTACTAGCCCCCTCTGGAAGGGAGCCCTTGCCCTCCAATGTTGCCTGGATCGATACTATTCAGGTTCCTACCCTTACTCCTTCACAATCAGAATCATTAAATGCCCCCATTACACAACAAGAAGTGCTAACAGTCATTAAATCCCTCAGGAGGGGCTCAGCACATGGACCTGATGGATTTATTGCCCTCTATTATAAGAAATTCTCCACGCTTTTAGCTCCCAAATTGGTCCAATTATACAATTTTATCCTCCAAGAAAATAGGATTCCAGAGGAGATGCTTCTATCAAACAGGACCCTAATCCCGAAACCGAATAAGGACCACAGCCAACCCCAAAATTATAGACCGATTTCGGTCATTAACAATGACCTAAAGATTTTCAGTAGAATTCTGGCGGATAGATTGGCAAAGGTGATATCATCATTAATTTCCCCCTATCAAGCGGGTTTCATCCCGGATCGTCTAATCACTGACAACATATGTATGGCAGCTAATGTCATTCAGGACACAAACTCCTCCTCTAAAAAATTATTACTGTTAAGCCTTGATATACACAAGGCCTTTGACAGTGTGTCATGGAGCTATATGACCCCCCTATTACAGCGGTATTGAATACAGGGAGAATTCCTTCATGCATTCCAGGCAATGTATACAAACCCTCAGACTAGAATCAAGATACCTGGCTGCAGTTCAGAATTCCTCCAGCTTGGGAGGGGCACCCGTCAGGGCTGCCCTCTATCTCCCCTGATATTTGCTCTAGCCATAGAACCCCTAGCCACTGCCATATTGAACCACCCGGATATCTCAGGTTACTCTAAGCACTCCTCCACCTTTAAACTTTGTCTATATGCGGACAATGTCTTCCTCTTTCTTACTAACCCCACGGTCACTCTACCAAATTTAATCAAAACTTTATACCAGTTTGCGGATGTTTCCAGTTTATCGGTCAACATCTCCAAATCAGTGGACCTCGTCGTTGGTTTTGCCTGTCCTGAGCTGGAAATTTATAAGAGTTAATTTCCATTCACGTGGTCCAAATCCTCTCTCTCCTATCTAGGTATCACAATCTCCAATGAATATAACTATTTTTTTTACGCATAACTATCCCCCTATAATAGCCAAGATAAAGAGACTCCTGAAAATCTGGTCAATGTATCACATCTCTTTCCTAGGTAGAACAATGGCAGTTAAGATGACACTGCTTCCAAAACTACTTTATTTATTTTGAGCCCTCCCAATACCACTCTCCAAGACATATGTGCTACGTATACAAACACTTTTCAATAGATTTATCTGGCAACAGAAACCTCCAAGATTTTCCAGAGAGGTGTTGTACAGGTCTAGTAGGTCCGGGGGTTTGGGAGTCCCTCAGGTTTGGTTATATTACTTAGCTAGTAGATTTTCACAGTTAGCCCAGTGGAACATTATAGACTGGCAGGTCCCTTGTGTCAAATTTGAGCAACTCTAGATCAAACCGTGTTTTCTCCCAGGGCTCCTGTGGTCCTCTAAATCCCCTCCCTTGGAGTTGCTCAAGAGCAACAATCCTTGCAATTATGGGACAGATATAAGCATAAATTAAATCTGATCTCTAAGGTCCCCTCAGGGGCAGCCTTTCTTGGGGACCACAGGCTTCCTGTTGCCTTTCACAATCCAGAGTCCTTTGGACTGTGGATATTTAAGAACCTAACTGCTTTGAGGGACTTTCAATGAAACTCAAGTTTTATCCCCTTTGCCCAGCTGCAGACCCATTATGAGACCCCGAATGGAGCATTCTAACACTACCTGCAAATCAGACATTTTTATCTGACTCATTATGGTTTATCTCCTTCAGATACCCAAACCAGTTTTAAAAACATTTGTCAACACAATCATCGAGGTAAAGGGCTGATCTTGGTTATATATAAAATGCTAACTACACAGGGTGACGACACTAAATTAAAGTGCATGCAGGGATGGGAAGAGGAATTAAGTGTGGACTGGAGCACCCAGGATTGGGATAGATGCTGGCAGAACATGCGTAAGTGTGCAAAATCGCTGACGGTCAGAGAAACAGCGATTAACCACTTCCCGACCGCCGTATGCAGAATGACGGCCGGGAAGTGGCTGAGTTATCCTGACTGGACGTCATATGACGTCCTCAGGATAACAAGCCGCCGCGCGCCCGGGGGGGCGCGCATCGCGGCGATCGGTGGTGTGGGGGGTCAGTCTGACCCCCCGCAATGCCGATCTCGGTAAAGTGCTTAGATCCGAAGCACTTTACCATGTGACCAGCCGTGACCAATCACGGCTGGTCACAGTGTAATACAGGAAAGCCGTTTATCGGCTTTCCTGTACTCAGGTCTGCAGACCTGATGAGGGGAGAGCCGATCGGCTGCATCCCTGACAGGGAGGGTTTGTGCTGATGATTTATCAGCACAGCCCTCCCTCGGATCGCCACCCTAGACCACCAGGGAGCCTGCCCAGTGATGTGCCCACCCAG
>BLSH010223408.1:239721-252500 GCA_018402905.1 Glandirana rugosa | reverse complement strand
AGTAATGTATTTGAATCAGACGGAGATTTCTCGAAAGTCACTATCCCTACCCTCTGGGGTAGGCCTTGCCACAGTGACGACAAAGTCGAAGTTTGTGATTGACTTGCATTCCAAATTGTCCATTGAGAAGTTGAAATTCGAAACTTTAAATTGGTACACATGAGGTGGACAGAAGTGTAATATTCAATATAACACGACACGAGGAAGACGGAAACAGGTCGATAGACCCGGTGGGAAGGTCCTGTGGGGCAACCCTAGTTAAACACAGGACGCTCTCACCGGGTATGAACCTTACACCAACACGATATGCGATGTAACTTCCTATAGCCCATCAGTACTCAATGTAGCGTATAGCACAACCACATTCCAAGTATGGGCCACTCTCGCAGGACACAAATTGATCCCAACGGGGTGTCCTGGAAGGGTGGCCCAGATAGCTGGACAAAGGCAGAAGGAGCACAGCACAATATAACTTATAATGTGAAGACAGGTGGAGTACACATGGTTAAATTTCAAAGCTTAAAGTTGAAGAGTTACCTGTTAAACCTTACGTTCAGTTAGTGTTTGAAGCTGAAACAGCAGTGACACCGTTCCGGATGGGGTCTCCCATCCCTATCACTGAAAGCTCTTTAGAGGCAGACTAAGTTTATGTAATGATACTTAAATGTGATACGCATTAACCATGGTTATAAATAAGGTTCGATTGGTACAGAACATTGTATTGATATGATTCTCTATAACAATGCAAGATTGCTTTTTTTTTTTTCTTTTGTGTGTTGTTTTTTTTCTTTTGTGTGTTTTTTTTTTTTCTTTTGTTTTCCTGTAATGTAAAAGTTTGAAAAACAAATAAAAACATTGAAATATAAAATAGTAATGCAACATGAAAAGAGGGTGCCTGATTCATGAATCCACATGGTTTAAGCATTACACAGTCAATGATATCATCTATTATGTTCACTAGGATTTGAAATATGATGGATACTGTAGGAGTTATTAGGAGGATTGGAGCTTAAAAATCATTTTTTTATGACACAAAGAAAAATGTCTAGATACACTATGGTGTTTAAAGATGGTCTATCTGCTGAATATATCTTTATTCAGATGTTCCCGAAAGGTTTGTTTGGTATGTCCAACATATTTGAACTGACAAGAATGTTCTATTACATAAATAACAAACTGTGTCCCACAGTGTAAATATGTGTCAGTTGGCCAGGATATATTATTCAACCTAGAGGTTATCAAAGTCCATTCATGTGTGATAGAGAGACAACACAGACATTGATTATGTTGACATTTATAACTTCCTACTTTTCCATCTCTTGATTGTTTAGTTCTTTAATTCCTAATTCTAGTTATTTAATTCCTAATTTTATTAGGTGCAACTTCATTTGCTAGTGTTCTGGATATTCTAAATATTTTTGGGCAATATTTTTTTCAGATATGGATCTTGTTTTAATATGTATATATATGTGTGTATATATATATAAAAAAATGTTTTTTTTGTTTTTTTGGTTGAACTGGATGGACTTTTTCTTTTTTCAACCTGACTATGCAACTATGTAACTATGTACCAAAACTCATTTAATTTGTTTTAATTTGCCTATGCTGTGTGTAAAAACTAGAAATAAATGCTACTCTCACAGGTTTTTGTTTCTGGGGCTTAAAATTGTCTACTTGTGTAAATGTGTTTGCTTTATTTAATGAACATATAAATCGCTTAAAGTGGTTATAAAGGTAGAAGGTTTTTTATCTTAATGCAGATTAAGATGAAAAATCTTCTGTATGCAGCCCCCTCCCTAACACCCCTAATACTTACCTGAGCCCCATCTCGATCCAGAGACGTTGCACAAGAGTCTTGGCTGTCCAGACTCTCACCCCTCATTGGCTGAGACAGCAGCACATGCCAGAAAATACTAAATGATGTATTAAATCTACATTTTCTACTGCTCAGCTTATAAAACATAAGCTAGCTTTAAAGTGGTTGTAAAGACAGAAGGTTTTTTTTATTTTAATGCATTCTATGCATTAAGATAAAAAGCCTTCTGTGTGCAGCAGTCCCCCTAATACTTACCTGAGCTCCCTCCAAACCTGCAATGTTGCATGAAAGACTTGACTGTGTGGGACTCTCCCTCCTCATTGGTTGAGACAGTGAAGCAACATTGGCTCTCGATGCTGTCAATCAAAGCCAGTGAACCAATAAGGAGAGAGAGGGGGTGGGGCCGAGCTGCTTGCTATGGAGGTACTAGGCAGAAGGGAGTGACCAGGAGTGTCAGCAAGGGACCCGAGAAGAGGAGGATCTGGGCTGCTTTGTGCAAAACCAATGCACAGAGCAGGTAAGTATAACACGTTTGTTATTTTTAAACAAAAAAAAAAGACTTTAATATCACTTTAATGAAGCGATTTAGAGGGGTATTTCTTTTAGGTAAATCTGTGACATAATATACTAGCTTATACTTCAAAAGTCTCAGTGTGGTAAAGTTATATCTATTCATATTAGACTTCAGGGAGTACATAAAGCCATGGTTTATGGTGGCAACTGTAGATACAAATTTATATATACTGTTTTTAAATGTATATTTGTAGTTATTAAATTATCTGGTGGAACTTTTATTACCAGATCAAGAAAAATCAATCTCCTGGTTTTAATAATTTGAAAAAGCTCATACAGAATGGGTTGGTAAAAAAAAAAATAACTCTTATTTGAACAATCCCATAAGTTGTCATAACTTTGACTTGCAGATAAAACTGGTCTAGTTTTTTTTTTATAAGAAAGAACTGAATTGCAATTAGCAGAAGTGTTGCTAAACCCACAACAGTTTAATCAGTCTGTATATTCAGTAAAACATGCTTGTTATACTCACTTTGGGACCTAATGGGTTCAACATCTGCATTGTGTAAAAAGGCTGTTTGACCCGGTCTACTCTGTTCCTCCCCTTCTTCTACAGTTCCCAAACCATATCCTGATAGAACAGAGGCTAGGGGAAAAGGTGAACATGCTCAATTTGGTGTGTATTGCTAGAGAGTAATCAGTAAATAGGAAATATTTACGGTAGAAACTTCAAAAAATGTACTATTCGTGTTAAGTCTGCTTGTATGAGCTTGCTGTATAAGTGTTGTCAGTTCATATTATTTTCTTTGTTTTGTTTGACCGCTAGAGATAAAGGGGTTGATTCATTAAAGTCAAATTGCCTGTGCACATTGCAACGTGCAGTTGCACTCTGCAAGAGCAGTTGCTCCAGATCTTAGTAAATGAGCAGAAGCTCTGCTGACTTCCATCATTCAAGCATGTGGAAGCAAAATGTAGCTTTTTTATTTTCCTTGCACGTGACTGGGTATTAGTTGCAAAGTGAAGCTGCACCTCATTTACTAAGCTCTGGAGCAACTGCACCTGTAGAGTGCAAACACACTTTGTAAACTGCACATTCGATTTGCCTTTAGTAAACCCCAAAGAGAGCTTTGAATTTTATTAAATTCATTTTTCATAGATATATCTTGTTGAGTTTTGTTAAATTGTTTAATAAATGCATTGCTAAAGGTTTCCATAAAAGGTCCTCCATAATGTGTAAGATTTATGTAGATTTATGTTTCAAGTCTGTGGAAATAGGCACAATAAATAAATATAGTGCAAGCAAAGATCTTTCATAGGTTTGGCAAAATTTTGCAAATAGTCTTCTTCAGAATCCGTAAGTCCAACAATGGAGCATATCTCTACTTTTTGAGCAAGGAAGCCCAGGAATAAAATCTAAATATAATTCATTAGAAGTTTTCTCTTTTTTTCCTCTTCCTTATCGAAGACCCAAACAGTGGGTTCCTTTGCTAATGCAAGGACCAACCTGCCTGTTAAAGACTGAGACCACCACTGGAGCACTGGATTAATGTGTATAGAGGCAGTGAGCCCTTTTTTATCACAGCCTATCAACTTGTATTGCATATATCGATTCCAATATGGAGCACTTTGGAGCATACCAACTTTGACTGAATGTGGACCATTTAAGGAATTTGTAGCACGGATGACTTAATTGTATTTTTGTATATTCATTTAATGTATATTGAGTACTTTATATTTGATGGATTCTACAGTGTAATTTTACTTGTCAAACAGGTAGTGCCGCACACTTATGAACTTTTTCTCTTTGATTAACCTGTCGGGCATCATAGTGCAGGCAGCCACCTTTAGTACACTAAGTTGCTGTTTAAATGGGTTTACTATCATACCATATACCATAGCACGGTGTGTTTACACTTTATAAAGTATTCTCTTTGTACTCACTCTCCCGATTTATACCAACAGACATATTCAGTGCATCCTCAACCTGGAACATGAGTAAACATATAACCAACTGGTTAGAGGTTTATGTCATGTAAAGACATACCTGATTTCAGAGCCTAACATGATGAGGAAGGCTTCTCTTACACCTCTCTTTGGAATAGACTTCCAAAATATCTGAATGTTAGGACATGTCCACCAAATATGTAGAATACCACCATCCTATGAACATCCACTCTAGCACCTGGAAGAATATCCAGGAACATAGTGTCTAATTATGAGTGGGTCATGCACCACCCGGATGAAAATACATATAAAGATTCTTGTGTTTTAGTGGTAATAGAGGATACGTGTGTAAGAATAATGGTTTTAGCTTTTTGGTTACAGAATCTCAAAAAAGTGAGTACACCCCTCACATTGTTGTAAATATTTTATTCTATCTTTTCATGTGACAACACTGAAGAAATTACACTTTGCTACAATGTAAAGTGGTGAGTGTATGGCTTGTATAACAGTGTAAATTTGCTGTCCCCTCAAAATAAATCAACACACAGCCATTAATGTCTAAACTGCTGGCAACAAAAGAGAGTACACCACCAAGTGAAAATGTCCAAATTGGGCCCATAGTGTCAAAATTTTGTGTGGCTACCATTATTTTCCAGCACTGCCTCAACCTTCTTGGGCATGGAGTTCACCAGAGCTTCACAGGTTGCCACTGGAGTCCTCTTCCACTCCTCCATGATGACATCACGGAGCTGGTGGATGTTAGAGACCATGTGCTCTTCCACCTTCCTTTTCAAAATGCCCCACATATACCCAATAGGGCTTAGGTCTGGAGACATGCTTTCCCAGTCCATCACCTTTACCCTCAGCTTCTTTAGCAAGGCAGTGGCCATCTTGGAGGTGTGTATGGGGTCATTATCATGTTGGAATACTGCCCTGCGGCCCAGTCTCTGAAGGGAGGGGATTACGCTCTGCTTCAGTATGTCACAGTAGATGTTGGCATACATGGTTCCCTCAATGAACTGTAGCTCCCCAGTGCTGGCAGCACTCATGCAACCCCAGACCATGACACTCCCACCACCATGCTTGACTGTAGGCAAGACACACTTGTCTTTGTACTCCTCACCTGGTTGCTGCCACACATGCTTGATACCATCTGAACCAAATAAGTTTATCTTGGTCTCATCAGACCACAGGACATGGTTTCAGTAATCCATGTCTTTAGTCTGCTTTGCTTCAGCAAACTATTTGAAGGCTTTCTTGTGCATCATCTTTAGAAGAGGCTTCCTTCTGGGACAACTATTGCAGACCAGTTTGATGCAGTGTGCAGAGTATAATCTGAGCACTGATAGGCTGACCCCCCACCCTTTCAACCTCTGCAGCAATGCTGGCAGTACTCATACGTCTATTTCTCAAAGACAACCTCTGGATATGACACTGTGTACTTAACTTTGTTCGTTGACCATGGTGAGGCCTATTCTGAGTGGAACCTGTCCTGTTAAACCGCTGTATGTTCTTGGCCACCATACTGCAGCTCAGTTTCAGGGTCTTGGCAATCTTCTTACAGCCTTGGCCATCTTTATGTAGTGCAACAAGTCTTTTTTTCAGATTCTCAGAGAGTTCTATGCCATGAGGGGCCATGTTGAACTTCCAGTGACTAGTATGAGAGATTGAGAGCAATAACACCAAATTTAACACACCTGCTCCCCATTCGCACCTGAGACCTTGTAATGTTAATGAGTCACATGCCACCAGGAGGGGAAAATGGCTAATTGGGCCCAATTTGGACATTTCCACATAGGGATGTACTCACTTTTGTTGCCAGTGGTTTAGACATAACTGGCTGTGTGCTTAGTTATTTTGACAGGACAGCAAATTTACACTGTTATACAAGTTGTACACTCACTACTTTACATTGTAGCAAAGTGTTATTTCTTCAGTGTTGTCACATGAAAAGCTATAATAAAATATTTACACAAATGTGAGGTGTGTACTCACTTTTGTGAGATACTGTAGGAGTAAAATAACAGGCCAATTTCCTTTCCCGCTCCTAAATAAAATATAGGTCCTGGGTGGAGTAAGTAAATTGAAACAGTTTATACATCTTGTTAAATAGATGTGTTGTGCTGTGATTAGTTTTTAAAAACCATAACACTACCTGCAGACCTGAGCATGGGGGTCAGCCTGTTAGGGAAGTTGGATCACTGTAAATATCACCATTGAGCTGTGTGAATTTACCATAGTCTCTGCTTAACTGTCTCTAGGGGGAAGTGTACTGTCAGGTGCAAATTTATCTAACTTAGTAAGACTATCGGTGCCCAATTTTTGAAGAAGGAAACATTATCCCAATGTGGAATCCAGGGGAAGCCCCCCAGGGAAGATAGTGGGGATATAGATAGAATTGAGATAATCTAAACTTGCCAAAGCCTCAGCTGATAGCTTTTGTTCCCTTTAGAACCTATATGCACTCCCTTTATATCTGGATTTTGCCTTTCCTTCTGAAGAAGGGGTTCAAAAATTATTAAAATGTCATTAACAAGGGTGAAAGTGGACACCCTTACCTTCTACTTTTAATAATAGGCAATGCTTTGCAGAGTAATTCATCTTCACCCAAGCCTCCAGCATTCTGAAAAATGGAAAAGAGCTAACTCAACATTAAAGTGTCCAATCCTAGAATCTTGAGCGTTTCTTTTTCTTTCAAAGGTCCTTTTAGGCATCCCTTGACAATTCCAGAAATAATTGCAGGCCAGGGCTATGTTTTACCCAATGCATTATATTTATGGCCACATTCATACAATTTCTGGTCTCCCAATCCATTAGGAAGCCTGCATGACCAGTGTGGACTATACAGGGCATACATAAGGCTAACATAGATTAGCTAAAAGTTATAAGAAGAGCTTAGGGTCCATGTTAAGAAGGAAAATTAGCATTGGCATTGAGTAGAGTTCTTTCCAGACTTTTGAAACATTGTTATGTGAGCAAAGAGTGTTTCCTTCTGGAGTAAATTAGAAGCTATACTGTAGTAAACCAGATAGTTCAAAAAAAAGCAGGGATTAGGTTTCTATAATATTAGTTGGAAAAGCCATCCAGCCCTATACTTTTTCCTTTGACCACATTTATATAAATTAGTCCAATTCTTGGGTCATGGTAGGTTAATCCAGTTTCTTAAACTATAAGAGGAGAAATCCAAATCAAATCAATACCAAATCAAACCAATATTTAGTGTGGCCACCCTTTACCTTCAAAACAGCATCAATTCTTCTAGGTACACTTGCACAAAGGAACTTGGTAGATAGGTTGTTCCATCTGCTTGTTCCAAATAACTTGGAGAACTAACCACATATCTTCTGTTGATGTAGGATGCCTCAAATCTTTCTCTCACTTCATGTGATCCCAGACAAACATGATGATGTTAATATCAGGACTGCTTGGGGGCCAAACCATTACTCCTTGTTCTTCTTTGCACTGAAGATGGCTCTTAATGACATTGGCTGTATGTTTAGGGTTGTTGTCCTGCTGCAGAATAACTTTTGGCTAGAGTTGAGCGAACCCGAACTTTAAAGTTCGGGTTCGTACCGGACTTTAGGGTGTCCGTGTCCCGAACCCGGACATTTGAGAAAAAGTCCGGGTTCGGGTATTTTTTTGCGCCTTTTGAATAGCTGCAGGGCAACCAATCAACAAGCGTGTCACTAGTTTGCCTACTAATGGCATGGCTGTGATTGGCCAGTGCATCATGTGACCCAGCCTCGATATGAGCTGGAGTCACGTAGCGCTGCATGTCACATGCTCTCAGGCTAGTGTAGGGAGAAGATGCTGCCGCCGCTGTGAGGTACGGATTACCATTATAAAATTATCTCATACTGGTATAGGGAGAGGTTCCTGCCGCTGGTGTGAGGGATAGATTAGCGTTATAAAATCATCTCATACTGGTATAGGGAGAGGTTCCTGCCGCTGGTGTGAGGGATGGATTAGCATTATAAAATCATCTCCTACTGGTATAGGGAGAGGTTCCTGCCGCTGGTGTGAGGAATAGATTAGCGTTATAAAATCCTCTCATACTAGTATAGGGAGAGGTTCCTGCCGCTGGTGTGAGGGATAGATTAGCGTTATAAAATCATCTCATACTAGTATAGGGAGAGGTTCCTGCCGCTGGTGTGAGGGATAGATTAGCGTTACAAAATCATCTCAAACTAGTATAGGGAGAGGTTCCTGCCGCTGGTGTGAGGGATAGATTAGCGTTATAATGAGAGTGCGCATGTGCGGAAGCTCCGGGATGGTTGTGTGATCCGGAGCTCCGCGCCATCACCCGCCTGCGATGCCCTAAAAGAGAAGAGACGACGCGGAGGAGAGCCACAATCAGGGGATCCTTTCCGCTCAAGCATCCCACAGGCCACGGTGAGAATTGGGGAGCGTTGCAGGGGATCCACGAGTACACCCGCAGCATCGAGGGGACCTCCGGGTGTCCCAAGATGGCCGCGGCGGCCTAACAGGCCCAGCGGATTCAGAGCCGTAGACCCAATTCAGCTGGAACGCCCAATCCACTCAGGATCAGTCGGTCTAAACACCTGAGGTGAAGGTTAGTGTGGTGGAACGCTCCCAGAGACCCCAATTTTCTACCCCGTTAGTATTAGAGGTATCAGGGTGTACTAAGATGGCCGCTGTTAAGGCCTAAAGGCATCCTAAGACACCTGGTGACCCTCACAATTAACTTTGCAGAGACTCAAGGTGACCCATCAAGACCCATGGGATGTCCACAGGCCTTTCATCAATAATATAGAAATACTAACAATCTTTCTCAGGCCTTCACCCCACAATTTTAAGCCATAAGCGGTTGGTCAGAGTTAACCTATCCCATTCTCGGATTCTATATAGACCACAAAGCCCATCAGTTTGCTCTTAGAACGGGTGACACGGTCCCTACAGCACAGCAGACTTTTCCCTGCATGTCCGTGCCATCCGCAAGGAAAGATCTGAGTCTGCTCTTTTCTGCGTCTTCCAGACAGGGGGGTCCTGGGATGGCAGCAGCCTCAGTCGCAGCCACAGGAGCCATGGACAGCCCTCGATCAGAGAGCCTGGGTCTTCTAACGCGTCCTGACTCCAGGCAAATACTCTCCCCTGCTTTATTGACTTTTACCCCAGGACCTCAGGGAGAATCCACACAGCTCCCTTTGCCATCACCCTCCTCTACAGAATCACTATTAGGCCATTTCCAAGGGGAACTCTCATCCCCTGCAATGGGACCTAACAGCCTGGTTCCAGCATCACCCAGCCCTCATGGCTCTGATATCTCATTACAGGTAGAAGATCTCTACCGCAAATTTTCGGCTCTCCTTGAGAGGGGGCTAGCAAACATGATTGCCATGATCACTGGTGAGATCAAATCGGATTTTCAAATGTTGGGGGTCCGTATTGAAGCAATTGAGAACAAGCTGGATTCCACTGCAGCAATCTCCAATCAGAACTCAGATCTTATCGGTTCTCTACAGGATCAATTGGATACGGCCCTTCGGAAAGATGGCACCCCAAGGGACATAATTGTCAAGCCCCATTTTTATGCCATAAAGGAAGGGGTCATGAAACAGTCCAGAATTAATGCCAAGATCCTCTGTAAGGGGCACCCGGTTCAAATCTTTGCCGACCTCGCACCATCTACAATACAGAAAAGGAGAGCTTTGAAACCCCTCCTTGCAGTGCTGACGGAGAAGGAAATCAAATACAAGTGATCCTTTCCATTTGCTGTTAAATTCTCCTTCAAAAGTCGGGATTATGCCTTCTCTTCTCTACAAGAAGGAGAGAAACTCTTTCTCCATCTAAAATTGATATCTCAGGAATCCGATATGGACACCCCTGGCAACACCAGTTCGACTTAGAGACAGTCTCCCACCAGTCCCAGAACCCCCCTCTGGAAGAAGGCCAAACCAAAATGAGCGAAAGAAAATGGTCCCCCATGACTTTGGGTCTTAGACAAGTTCAACATAACATCTAACTAGCAGGACTCCTGCTATGGGGAAACGCTCATTTCATAACCTCCCGTCTTTGTTTTTGCTTTTGGCCTTGAGTTAATTTTTAACCTTATTATATTTTTGGGCTCATTGTCTTTTGTCCTTTCTCAGCTTTTAGGACAGACCTTAAAATGCATTGTATTACTGTTAACATATTTTTGCTTTTCAGGCTGATGGTAGGGTCTGAACTAGGAGATTCTTTGACGCCAAAGCGTCAAAGTTGAGGTTGGACTTCATTACACGGTTCTCCCATACTTTAAGGGTTTTCTTGCCTTGCCCTAGTGGGCCCTGTCAAGGTGTACGAGGTTCCATCCCGTGGAGGCTTCCCTATCCCTTTTTTCGGGGGAGGTGTCTTCGCAGGCCAGGGCCGGTAGGGAGGGCAACTATTCTCCCTTAGGGGAGAGACGTCTGGGGCTTGTGGCCAGTTTCAAGACCCTACTTAAGATTGGAATATAAGTTGTCATCTGTTTTTATTTTTTATTGTTTTCACAGGGCTCGTGGACGGGTGATGGTCCACTTGCGCCTCCGCCTATCTAGCTGACCTTATTTAGTAGGTCAGGGATGGGCTGTCTAGTGGTTAGAGCTAGACTTTTTGGTCTATACCAAAGGGTGTCCAAGGGGCTCTACTCTTTCTCCCCCCTTGGTCGCAAATACCTTACTTGGAGAAAATGGTCCTTTTTAGGGCTACTTATTTATCGAGAGTGGTTCACAATGTTTAATATTGCCTTTTGCATATTTTTGTTCTCTTTTCCTCTTTTTCTCCATTACTTCTTCTTGCCTCTTAGAGTGAATGAGGATCAAGGCTCTTTCCTCAAGCTGCGATATGGTTTCATGGATAATGGGAAAACCCTAGGAAGGGTGAGTGACCCAATTAATAGACACACACTCTGCACTTTAAGTGATGGCTGACCTCCCACAATTCCCTTTTAGGGTTGCCACCCATAATGTTCAAGGACTAAACTCCCCCATTAAACACAAGAAGATCAGGGATTTTTATAAATCTCTGAAATTGGATATCCTTCTGATCCAGAAAACTCACTTCCCTGCCCGATTTAATCCCAACTTCCTCCACCCTTACTTCCCAAGCTTTTTCCTAGCTAATGCCGAATCCAAATCAAAAGGAGTAGCCATTCTATTCTCTAAAAATTGCAACTTCACGTGGCTCTCAGATGTTAGGGACCCAGAGGGTAGGTATATTCTAGTGAAAGGCACTATTGAAGGGCAAATCATTTCACTGATCTCATACTACGCCCCCAATCAGGGTCAGCTAAAGTTTTTTCAGGAAATGTTAGCGGCCCTTTCCCCCTTGTTAGAGGGCACAATAATATTTGGAGGTGACTCAAGTGTCGCCTTTGACCAATCTTTAGATAAAACTAGACCCCTAGGCAACCAACTGTTACGCCCAACTAAAGTCAGTCTTCGCATTGCCAAACTCCTTCACTCTCAGAACTTAATTGATGTGTGGAGAGACAGGCATCCTTGTAGCAGGGATTTTACTCATTACTCCAGCCCCCACAATTCATATTCTAGAATTGAGCACCTATTTACTCTCTTCTATACCTTAACAAATTTTCTAGATGCCCACATTCATGATACAGTCCTTTCAGATCACTCTCTAGTGTCGATGTCCATCCGCATCCAGTCCAGGCTATTTCCTAAACCGCACTGGAAACTAAATGAGTTGTTACTCACAGACTCAGTTAATGTCACTGGAATTGATAACAGTCTCAAGGAATAGTTTTCTACTAATATGTCAGGTGAAACATCGGTGGAAACAGTATGGGCTGCCCATAAGGCCTTTATCAGAGGCAAATTTATTCAATTGGCCTCCAGGATCAAAAAGGAGAGAGGACTCCATGTGGAGAAGCTGGAGGAGTCCTTCATAGCAATTAAAGCAGAACATAAGGCGCATCCCTCTCAGTTACTTTTAGATAAACTAGATAAGGTGAAATTAGAGCTTAATCTTGCGCTCACGACTAGAGATGAGCGAACTTCTAGAAGTCCAGGTTCTGCTGGTTTGGCCGAATTTCGGGACAAAGTCCGGGTTTGGGTCCGGACAGAACCCGAACTTTGTCCCGGACCCCGAACCCCATTGAAATCAATGGGGACACGGACTTTTAGGCACAAAAATGGCTGTAAAATAGTCCTGGAAGGTCCTAGAGGTCTGCAAAAGGAAGGAAATTGGGGTAAGGGTGGGACAAGTGCCCCACAAAGAAATGGGGACAGGGAAATAATTTTAAATATTTTTAAAAAAATAAAAACATAAAAAAAGAAAAAATGGAGATCATCTTCAAAATGGGTCTGAAAAGTATTAATTAACGGTAGAGGCCATAGAACTGTTCTAAAATAATCTTCAAACTGTGTCAAAAAAGTATAAATAAGCCGGGAGAACCCATATCACTGTTCTGGTAAAGTTACCCCAAGCCCCAGGCCCTGTTTCAAGCCCAAGACAGGCCTGGGTTTGGGCCTGAAACAGGGCTTTAAGCCGGTTTGGTCGTCTTGGACCT
>BLSH010223408.1:228611-239554 GCA_018402905.1 Glandirana rugosa | reverse complement strand
TTGCAGACCTCTAGGACCTTCCTGGACTTTTTTACAGCAATTTTAAGATTTTTCATTAAAATTACCAGAACCCCGGACCCGAACCCGGACTTTTTTTGAAAAGTCCGGGTTCGGGTCCGGGTCCCGGACACCCCAAAGTTGGGTATGGACCGGAACTTTACAGTCCGGGTTCGCTCAACTCTACTCACGACGAAAGCAGAGAAGGCCATCCGCTATTCTAAAAACAAATTCTACTCTCAGGGTAATAAAATGGGTTCATATCTGGTGAGGAAACTTACCCCCCGGACAAGGCATCTTTCTATGCCCAAAATTGGGGTAGATGGTAATCCCCCCTCTTCCAACCCAAACACAGTTGTTGGGGCCTTTCAAAAATATTATGAGAATCTGTACAGCCCTGTGACCAACGAGAATGTAGAAATAATAAATCAATTTCTTGATGGCATCTCTCTACCCCTTCTCACAGATCAACATAGAGACTTAATGGATAAAGCAATTTCGGAGGAGGAGGTACTGGGGGTCATCAAAGATCTCAAACAGGGCTCTGCCCCAGGGCATGACAGTCTCTCGGGTCCCTATTATAAAACATTTGTCAAAACATTGGCTCCGCATATGACGCAATTTTTTAATTTTAAAATGAAAGGTGACCCTGTCGAGAAGCACCTTAACATTGCATACATAACTGTGATCCCAAAACCTGAGAAAAATCCAGAAGACATTGACAATTACCGTCCGATTTCCCTCATAAATAATGACCTAAAAATTCTAACTAGGATAATGGCGAACCGGTTAGCTTCTTTTATTGGTCAATATGTTGACAAGGACCAGGTGGGTTTCATTCCGGGCTGACAGGGTCCTGATCAAGTCAAAAGGGCAATTGATATAGTTTCAATACTTCAAACCAATTGGACAGGAGCGCCGGTCCAGGAGGGGATGTTGCTCTCCCTGGACCTACGAAAGGCATTTGACTCGGTCTCATGGACTTATCTGATGACCCTCCTGAAGCATTGGGGCTTTGGGGAGAGGTTTATGGGCCTTATCAGAGCATTCTACTCGACACCGCAAGCTATGATTAAATTGCAGGGATTCTACTCCAATGCTTTCCCAATTAAAACAGGCACTAGGCAGGGCTGTCCACTATCCCCATTACTTTTCGCTATTGTAATAGAGGCTCTCGCCATAGCCATCAGAGATAATCACCTTATCAAAGGGGTGATATGCGGTCAACAAGAACACAAATGTGGTCTATTTGCTGATGATCTACTAGTCTTCATAACTTCCCCAAAGTCTTCCCTCCCCTTATTATGTCAGCTCCTTAAGGACTTCTCCGAGATATCAGGGCTCCAGGTTAATTATACTAAATCTCAAGCCCTGAATGTCTCCTTACCTCCTGAGATAATCTCCAAGCTTAAAACGGATTTCAAGTTTAGGTGGAGCGATACCTCAATTAAATATCTGGGGATTAACCTCACCTCTAAATACGAAAACCTATATAGCAGTAACTATTCCCCGATGTTCAGAAAACTTGAAGATGATCTTAAGCTTTGGTCTAAGCAGGAGATCTCGTGGCTTGGGAGAGTTAATTCGGTGAAATTGACTTTGCTGCCTAGACTCCTCTACCTTTTTCGCTCTTTGCTAGTCCCCATCCGGAGAGATCACCTCTCCTCTTTTCAAAGTAAAATCCTTAAATTCATTTGGGGAAGCTCAGGATATAGGATTCCTCAACAAACCCTATTTCACCATAGACGCAGAGGTGGACTGGGTTTACCCCACCTAGTGAGATATTTTCAAGCCGCCAGGCTAGCTCAATTGTCTTCTATTTATTTTAGGCAGGAGAGGCAGGACTGGGTGCCGATAGAAAGACAGGCTACCCCAAGGCACACACTGGACTTTCTTCTATGGTGTTTCCCTAAAGATAGACCTCCAATTTTGGCCCCTACACTCTCTAACGAATTGGCTCTATGGGATAAAATTAGACATACTTCCTCCTTGGTTTCCTCAGTTAAACCATTAGCACACCTCTTCAATAACCCGGACTTTCCCCCAGGGCTAAATATCAAAGCCTTTCAGTGGTGGCTAAGCAGGGGCTGTTCCGCATAGGACACTACTTTACGGCTACAGGTCTGATCACTCTCAAATATTGTTTAAACAAATTAGAGCTTCCAGACTCTGAGAAATTTAGATTTTGATTTTCTAATTTTTTTTTTACAAATTTGGAAGGATAAACCACTCCCCCAGAGTTTTACAGACTATGAACGTTGGTGTGGTCAGCCATTACTGCAGAGGGGTGGTATCTCGGTCATCTATGAAGCTCTCACTCTTCCCATTAAAAAATCAGCCTTAATGATTAATTGGGAATCAGATCTCCAGTTTGATTGGGAACTGGATAAGTGGCAAGCTGCCTGCTTCAGATCTTACAAGGGTATCCTGAACACCACTATCTCAGAAGCAAGTGTAAAAGTTATGATGAGATGGTATCTCACACCAGCTAGACTAAATATATTCTATCCGACTGCTGATCCGCTATGCTTCAGGGGGTGTCTTCTTCAGGGTACCATGGCCCACGTGTGGTGGGAGTGCCCAAGAATACGGTCTTTCTGGTCTAAAATATTTTGTATTATTCACAAGGTAACAGGTTGCAAACTATCAAGATCCCCTACTGTTGCACTTTTAAATGACTACATTCCTAACGCCACAAAAACCAATAGAAATTTGATACATTTTATATTACTGGGAGCCAAGGTTTCAATTGCTAGGGCTTGGAAACAGGAACGGGTTTCCCTAAAAGCAACCATTCAAAAATTTCCTGGCTAATGACACAGGAAAGATTAGCTAGTATTCTAGCAGATAATCTACAAAAATTCGAACTAATTTGGGAACCGTGGGCGATCTTTTTGGGAGTATCTCTAACTCCGGGCATTCCAGGGAACCAAAATTTATGACTGACAGATAAAGTTAATAGTTATCTAGCTACACTCACTCTTTCTGAGGCATTCTTCTCCTTTTCTTTCTTTTTCTTATTTCTTCTCTTTCTGTTTCTTTGTTATTTTGTTTACTGCCATCATTATATTTTTGAGGGTGGTGGGGATCGTAAACATGGGATTGAGGGTTTAGGAGTCTATGGTGGCTCTTTTGTTGACCCGACGGACACAATTACAGGGTTTGTTTGGAGACTAAGGCCCTCTAGGGGGGTACTGCGGGATGTGGGGGGACCTCAGCTCTTGGCACAGTTTGTTCCCATTGGGGGTGCCGGGGGCCTGGGGGCTCTCCTTCAGGGTGTCTCTAGTGTAGAATCACCCAAAGGCGACCCTAAAGAGGGTCTTCATCCCTGTGGGGCCTGCTCTGGAAGGCGCCAACTCAGTTACTTGGTCTAAATCGGGGGTTGATCTGATTTATATTATGTTCCCATAAGCTAATAGAATTGACTTCTATGACTATGTAGCTATATTGCTTTTCTTATTAGACTGTTTGATTTCTTAATTTAATTACTTTGATCCTTACTATGCCTCTGTCTCGTTTCTTTTCTGTTTTTTAAGTGATTATTCTACTTACCCTTAATGCATACACTCTACATACAAATATGTATAACTATTGTTGGTAAAGTTTTGAAAATTTGTATACTGCAATTACTTTGTTTGGTACGATAAACTTCAATAAAAATATTGAAAGAAGATTAGCGTTATAAAATCATCTCATATTGTTATAGGGAGAGGTTCCTGCTGCTGGTGTGGGGGACAGATTACTGTTATAAAATCATCTCATTCTAGTATAGGGAGAGGTTCCTGCTGCTGGTGTGAGGGACAAATTACCATTATAAAATCATCTCATACTGGTATAGGGAGAGGTGCCTGCTGCTGGTGTGAGGGACAGATTAGCGTTATAAAATCATCTCATACTGGTATAGGGAGAGGTTCCTGCTGCTGGTGTGAGGGACAGATTAGCATTATAAAATCATTTCATACTGGTATAGGGAGAGGTTCTAGTATAGGGAGAAGGACAGATTAGCGTTATAAATTCTTCTCATACTGGTGTAGGGAGAGGTTCCTGCTGCTGGTGTGAGGGACAGATTACCGTTATAAAATCATCTCATACTGGTGTAGGGAGAGGTTCCTGCTGGTGTGAGAGACAGATTACTGTTATAAAATCATCTAATACTGGTATAGGGAGAGGTTCCTGCTGCTGGTGTGAGGGACAGATTACCGTTATAAAATCATATCATACTTGTTTAGGGAGAGGTTCCTGCTGCTGGTGTGAGGGATAAATTAGCGTTATAAAATCATCTCATACTAGCATAGGGAGAGGTTCCTGCTGCTGTTGTGAGGGACAGATTACTGTTATAAAATCATCTCATATTAGTATAGGGAGAGGTTCCTGCTGCTGGTGTGAGGGACAGATTACCGTTATAAAATCATCTCATACTAGTATAAGGAGAGGTACCTGCTACTGGTGTGAGGGATAGATTACCGTTATAAAATCATCTCATACTGGTATAGGGAGAGGTTCCTGCTGCTGGTGTGAGGGAAAGATTACCTTTATAAAATCATCTCATACTGGTGTAAGGAGAGGTTCCTGCTGCTGGTGTGAGAGACAGATTAGCGTTATATAATCATCTCATACAGGTGTAGGGAGAGGTTCCTGCTGCTGGTGTGAGGGACAGAATACCATTATAAAATCATCTCATATTGGTGTAGGGAGAGGTTCCTGCTGCTGGTGTGAGGGACAGATTAGCATTATAAAATCATCTCATACTGGTCCTGTCCACGTCTACATGGAACCAAATCTTTGCAATTTTACGCAAAATGACGGGGGTCACAATTCCAAAAACTCCAGAAATTGCGCAACTTAACCACAGAATAGAAAAATTAGGCAAACATTCTCAACGACTGACTCTATTTATACTTACAGCCACCAAAATCACAATAGCCAAATGGCGGTAAAGCGCAAAATCAATTGAATAATGGCTCAGGAGACGGTGGTAAGTATCACACTAGATAAAGTTTGACGCTTTGAGCTAATCTGGGAACCATGGATGGAGTTCATTCATATCGCATTATTTCCAGGGGCTTCAGTTCCGAGTACTGATATGCCCAGATGACCCAGGAACACCTTCCCTCCCCTTAACCTTCCCTAGCAACCCTTTCTCATCTTTCCTCTTCTTTTCTTTCATCTCTTCTGATCTGCACTATCCTGTCATCTCTTTCTTTAAAAAAAAATATTTTTCTTTTTTTTGCTAGTGTACTTACCTGGTGGGAAACTGTTATTCACATTTGCCTTTATGGATATGTGGATATGCTCCGGGCAATGACATTCCATGCAGTGTATTAGTCGCTCGCTGCTGCTGATCCAAAGAGGAGGAACTTTTTTCCTCAAAAGTTGTAGGTGGGCAGCTGGGGGTACCAGACTCGCAGTGTGTTCCTATGGGGGGCGAGTCGGATTCCTCCAGTAGTCCCACCTGGGGATATGTGTACATGTGTTGATGAGAAGGAGCGAATAGCGTACTAGTTTGGATTCTTACAATGTATGGTCCCAATTTTTGTTTGCATAAGTACAGTTGAATATGTGATATTACTGTTCTATCTGCAATTATTTTAGCGGAATGGGCTATATACCCATATAAGACATGTTTTTCCTCACAATACAATTTTGACCATTTTTTGCAGGTTGGTGAGGTTTTATATTCATGCTTTTCGAGCAGTAAGAGTTAGAATCTCTGTAAGCTATTGTTTTAACATTAGCATAGATTAGGCTGTCCACTGCCCCTGACACAGTGTGTTCCTTGATGAGATGCTAGGGGGTTGGAGGTAACATTCCAGTCTTCTCATAAGGTGGGATACGGACTGTGAGTTCAGATACATTTGTGATTTTTGTTTTCCACTGCACTCATGTATGGTCCTTTACTATATGCTACTGGTCATTTGTTATTACAAACTGTACCATTATTTTCTGTTTTTCTATGAAAAAAATGTAATAAAACTATTAAAATAAAAAATCATCTCATACTGGTGTAGGGAGAGGTTCCTGCTGCTGGTGTGAGGAACAGATTAGGGTTATAAAATCATCTCATACTGTTGTAGGGAGAGGTTCCTGCTGCTGGTGTGAGGGACAGATTGCTGTTATAAATTAATTCATACTGGTATAGGGAGAGGTTCCGGCTGCAGGTATGAGGAACAGATTACCGTTATAAAATCATCTCATACTGGTGTAGGGAGAGGTTCCTGCTGCTGGTGTGAGGGATAGATTAGTGATAAAAATAATCTCATACTAGTATAGGGAGAGGTTCCTGCTGCTGGTGTGAGGGACAGATTACCATTATAAAATCATCTCATATTAGTATAGGGAGAGGTTCCTGCTTCTGGTGTGAGGGACAGATTAACGTTATAAAATCATCTCATACTAGTATAGGGAGAGGTTCCTGCTGCTGGTGTGAGGGACAGATTAGTGTTATAAAATCATCTCATACTGGTATAGGGAGAGGTTCCTGCTGCTGGTGTGAGGGACAGATTACCGTTATAAAATCATCTCATACTGGTGTAGGGAGAGGTTTCTGCTGCTGGTGTGAAGGACAGATTACCGTTATAAAATAATCTCATACTGGTGTAGGGAGAGGTTCCTGCTGCTGGTGTGAGGGATAAATTAGCGTTATAAAATCATCTCATACTAGCATAGGGAGAGGTTCCTGCTGCTGTTGTGAGGGACAGATTACTGTTATAAAATCATCTCATATTAGTATAGGGAGAGGTTCCTGCTGCTAGTGTGAGGGACAGATTAGCATTATAAAATCATCTCATACTGGTCCTGTCCATGTCTACATGGAACAAAATGTTTGCAATTTTACGCAAAATGACGAGGGTCACAATTCCAAAAACTCCAGAAATTGCACAACTTAACCACAGAATAGAAAAATTAGGCAAACATTCTCAACGACTGACCCTCTTTATACCTACAGCCATTAAAATCACAATAGCCAAGTCCTGAAAAAAACTTTTGTCCCTTGGATGGCGGTAAATCGCAAAATCAATTGAATAATGGCTCCGGAGAGGGTGGTAAGTACCATACTAGATAAAGATTGACGCTTTGAGTTAATCTGGGAACCATGGATGGAGTTCACTCATATCCCATTATTCCCAGGGATTTCAGTTCCGAGTACTGATACCCCCAGATGACCCAGGAACACCTTCCCTCCTCCTAACCTTCTCTAGCAACCCTTTCTCATCTTTCCTCTTCTTTCTTTCATCTCTTCTGATCTGCACTATCCTGTCGTCTCTTTCTTTAAAAAAAAAGTATTTTTCTTTATTTTGCTAGTGTACTTACCTGGTGGGAAACTGTTATTCACATTTGCCTGTATGGATATGTGGATATACTCCGGGCAGTGACATTCCATGCAGTGTATTAGTCGCTCGCTGCTGCTCATCCAAGGAGGAGGAACTTCTTTCCTCGAAAGTTGTAATTGGGCAGCTGGGGGTCCCAGACTCACAGTGTGTTCCCTTGGGGGGCGAGTCAGATTCCTCCAGTAGTCCCACCTGGGGATATCTGTACATGTGTTGATCAGAAGGAGCGAATAGCGTATTAGTTTGGATTCTTACAATTTATGGTCCCAATATTTGTTTGCATAAGTACAGTTGAGTATGTGATATTACTGTTCTATCTGCAATTATTTTAGCGGAATGGGCTATATACCCATATAAGACATGTTTTTCCTCACAATACAATTTTGACCATTTTTTGCAGGTTTATGAGGTTTTATATTCATGCTTTTCGAGCAGTAAGAGTTAGAATCTCTGTAAGTAGAGTTGAGCGAACCTCTGGAAGTTCGGGTTATGCTGGTCCGGCCGAACTTCAGGACAAAGTCCAGGTTCGGGTCCGGACAGAACCCGAACGATCGCACGGACCCCGAACTACATTGAAATCAATGGGGACCCGAACTTTTAGGCACAAAAATGGCTGTGACAAAGTCCCGGAAAGCCCTAGAGGGCTCCAAAAGGAAGTAAAATGGGGGTAAGGGTAGGGCAAGTGCCCTACAAAAAAAGGGATAGGGAAAATAAATTAAAATCAAATAAAAAAATGGGAAGGGGGTGGATGTGGAGTAGGAGCCTAGAGGTTGACTAGGCCATGACCGTGGCAGTGTAGGTGGAAGTGGCGGTGGTAGAGGAGTAGGAGGAGGTAACCAACATGATATTTTTATTTTGTATTGAGGCCTATTAAAAAAAAAGAAGTATATGAATGGCTGTGTGAGTCCGGTCTAAATGTTTATTCTGAACAAGGTACAGACAAGTCTTGTGGGATCCATGCCTCATTCATTTTAATAAAGGTTAGCTTGTCCACATTGGATGTGGACAAACGGCTCCGCTTGTCTGTGATAACGCCCCCTGCCGTGCTAAACACACATTCCGTCAATATACTGGCTGAAGGCAGGCCAGCACCTCCAAGGCATAAAGGGCAAGCTCAGGCCATGTGGCCAATTTGGAGACCCAGAAGTTGAATGGGGCAGACCCATCAGTCAGTACGTGTAGGCGTGTGCACACATACTCTTACACCATGTTGCTGAAATGCTGCCTCCTGCTAAGACGTTGTCTATCGGCTGGTTGTGCTCTTTGTTGGCTGCTGACAAAGCTTTGCCCCATTTCAGCCATGCTAACCCTGCCTTCTGAGGTGCTAGCGGTGGCACAGCTGCGTTGGTGGCCTCTTCCTCCTCCTCCTCCTCTACCTTCACCTTGTGCTTCCGCTGAGCCCCCGGTGTCATTTGGGAATGCCTTCAGCAGCGCCTCTACCAGTGTGCGCTTGTAGTCGCGCATCTTCCTCTAACGCTCCAGTGAAGGAATTAAGGACGGCACGTTGTCCTTGTAACGGGGATCCAGCAGGGTGGCCACCCAGTAATCAGAGGAAGTTACAATGTGGGCAACTCGGCTGTCATTGCGCAGGCACTGCAGCATGTAATCGGCCATGTGTGCCAGGCTGCCCACAGGCAAAGACAAGCTGTGCTCTGTGGGAGGTATATCATCTGTGTCCTCTGTATCCCCCCAGCCACACTCCAGTGATGCCCATGAGCTGCGTTAGGTGCCACCCTGCTGCAATTCCTCCTCCTCCTCCTCATCTTCCTTGTCCTCCAAAACTGTGCCCTGGCTTGAATATTTTGGACCTGTCCTATGCTGGTGCAGGAACCTATCCTCCGAGCCACTTGCTAATGACTGGCCTGATAACCATGGGAATTACCCCTCTTCCTCCTCCTCATCCTCCTGTGCCACATCCTCTTCCATCATGGCCCAAAGTATTTTTTCAAGGAGACATAGAAGTGGTATAGTAACGCTGAGAACAGCCTCATCGGCACTGGCCATGTTGGTGGAGTACTCAAAACACCGCAATACGCTACACAGGTCTCGCATGGAGGCCTACTCGGTGGTGAAGTGTTGCTGTTCTGCAGAGCGACTGATCTGTGCGTGCTGCAGCTGAAACTCCACTATTGCCTGCTGCTGCTCGCACAGTCTCTCCAGCATGTGTAAGGTGGAGTTCCACCTTGTGGGCACGTCACATATGAGGCGGTGAGCGGGAAGGCCGAAGTTCCGCTGCAGCGCAGACAGGCGAGCAGCAGCAGGGTGAGAACGCCGAAAGTGTGCACAGATGGCCCACACTTTATGCAGCAGCTCTGACATATCCGGGTAGTTTTTTAGAAAATTCTGTACCACCAAATTCAGCACATGCGTCAGGCAAGGGATGTGCATCAAACGGGCTCGGCCCAGAGCCGCTACGAGATTTCGGCCATTGTCGCACACCACCAGGCCAGGCTTAAGGCTCAGTGGCAACAAGCACTCATTGGTCTGTTGTTCAATGCCCGTCCACAGCTCGTGCGCAGTGTGGGGTTTATCCCCCAAACATATCAGTTTTAAAACAGCCTGCTGTCGTTTCCCCCTGAATGTGCTGATGTTGGTGGTGAAGGTGTTACGCTGAGCAGATGAGTGGGTGGTCGAGGAGGAGGAAGCGCAGTAGGAGGAGGAGGCAACAGGAGGCAACAAGAAATGCCCTGCAATCCTCGGTGGTGGAAGGACATGCGCCAAATGGCTAGCCGGCTCAGGCCCACCCACCACTACATTTGCCCAGTGTGCAGTGAGCGAGATATAGCGTCCCTGCCTGTGCTTACTGGTCCATGTATCAATGGTTCTGTGGACCTTGCCACTGATGTCGTTGCGCAGTGCACACCTGATCTTGTCCCCGACTTGTTTGTGCAGGGAAGGGATGGCTCGTCTGGAAAAGTAGTGGCGGCTGGGTACCACGTACTGTGGGACAGCCACCACCATCAGGTTTTTGAAACTGTCCGTGTCCACCAGACGGAATTACAGCATTTCAAGGGCCAGGAATTTTGAAATGCTGGCATTCAGGGCCAGGGATCGCGGGTGGGTAGGGGGGTACTTCCTCTTTCTCTCCAGGGTTTGGGAGATGGACAGCTGTAAGCTTCCATGGGACCATGTGGAAATGCTTGGGGACGGTGGCGGACATGGTGGCGTTGCTGTCATATCGTCTGTTTGCTGAGTGGCAGGTGACGCTGTCACTGTAGAGGTGGAGGAAGAGGCCAAGGCAGCAGCAGAAGAGGAAGCAGGAGGAGGCCGAGACCTTTCTTGGATTTTGAGGTAATTATTCCAATGCAGCTTGTGCCTTGAATTTAGGTGCCTGGTCATGGGGGTTGTGCTCAGGTTGAGAACATTTATGCCCCGGCTAAGGCTATCATTGCACAGCTTGCAAACCACTCGTGTCTTGTCGTCAGCACATTGTCTGAAGAACTGCCACGCGGGGGAACGCCTTTGAGCTGCCTTTGGTGTGCTAGGTCCCTGGTTGCGGTGGGTAGTAGCAGGCATACTGTCTAGGGGACGCTCGCTCCGCTTTTGCAACCTGCTTCCTCTTTTGCTGTGCTGGTGCCTCTGTGTGGCAGGGGTTCGTAAAGGTGTACCAGGGTACCT
>BLSH010223408.1:215186-228601 GCA_018402905.1 Glandirana rugosa | reverse complement strand
TTAGTAGAGGATCAAGATATCCCTTTCCAAGGACGACGAGGACATCTTCTTCTTCTTCTTATTAAAAAATAAGTAAATAAGCACAATTATTGATGATTTTATCACGATGTATCGTGTAAACACCCGTCTTATTCCTCTCGCAGTTTTCTCCCTGCACCAGCACCACGACGACCACGATGACCACAACCACTTCGAGGACAACCTTCCTCTCCTACACCAGCTAGACACGGTCGATGTGCGTGTTCACTTTGTGGAAGGAGTCCATCGGAAGTTGCAATATACCATCCGGGCTTACGGCGAGTTACTTACCACTCCGGTCTTCTGCATGTCCTGAGGAAGGTGTTTCACTTGTGCGTGTAGCTGGCACAGATCGACCACATCCTCTCCTTCCAACAGGAGCTTCACCAACACCAGTAGCACCAGCAGCACCACGACCACGTCCCTCTTTTGACGCTCTCCTTATTCTGCCCACAAATGTGCTATGTAGCACTATTTTAGTAGTTATTAACACGAATAAATGAATAAAAAATTATTCTTCTTCTTCTTCTACAGGAGCAGCAGGAACCTTTCCCTATAGAACTAGGAGATGATTTTAGAACAATAATCTGTCCCTTACAGGAGCAGCAGGACCCTCTCCTTTAAGAACTAGGAGATGATTATAGAACAATAATCTGTCCCTTACAGGAGCAGCAGGAACCTCTCCCTATAGAACTAGGAGATGATTTTAGAACAATAATCTGTCCCTTACAGAAGCAGCAGGAACCTCTCCCTATAGAACTAGGAGATGATTTTAGAACAATAATCTGCCCCGTACAGGAGGAGCAGGAACCTCCCCTATAGAACTAGGAGATGATTTTAGAACAATAATCTGTCCCTTACAGCACCAGCGGGAACCTCTCCCTTTAGAACTAGGAGATGATTTTAGAACAATAATCTGTCCCTTACAGTACCAGCAGGAACCTCTCGCTTTAGAACTAGGAGATGATTATAGAACAATAATCTGTCCCTTACAGCACCAGCAGGAACCTCTCCCTATAGGAGGAGGCAATGATTTTAGAACAATAATCTGTCCCTTACAGCAACAGCAGGAACCTAACCCTATAGGAGAAGGCGATGATTTTAGAACAATAATCTGTCCCTTACAGCAAAAGCAGGAAACTGACCCTATAGGAGCAGGCGATGATTTTAGAACAATAATCTGTCCCTTACAGCAACAGAAGGAACATGACCCTATAGGAGTAGGCAATGATTTTAGAACAATAATCTGTCCCTTACAGCAACAGCAGGAATCTGACCCTATACTAGTAGGAGATGGTTTTAGAACAATAATCTGTCCCTCAAAGCAGTAGACTCTACCTAGTCCAGAATCAGATCATTCTGTAATGTCGGATGAGATCTGCAATCTGTCCCTCAAAGCAGTAGACTCTACCTGGTCCAGAATCAGATTGTTCTGTAATGCAGGATGAGATCTGCAATCTGTCTCTCAAAGCAGTAGTAGTAATCTCTACCTAGTCCAGAATCAAATCGTTCTGTAATGCAGGATGAGATGTTATTAATATCTGCAATCTGTCCCTCACAGCGCCGGCAGTATCCTCTCCCTAGACTAGCCTGAGAGCATGTGACATGCAGCACTACGTGACTCCAGCTTATACAGAGGCTGGGTCACATGATGCACTGGCCAATCACAGCCATCCCATTAGTATGCATGGCTGTGATGGCTTCTAAGGGCAAACCATTGAAACACTTGTTGATTGGCTGCCCTGCAGCTCTTCAACAAGCGTGATCAAATACCCGTACCCAGAACCCAAACCTGAACTTTTTTCAAATGTCCGGGTTCGGGTCTGGGTCACAGACACCCCAAAGTCCAGTCCGGACCCGAACTTTACAGTTCGGGTTCGCTCAACTCTAATGGTAGGCCCGAATGCAGCTCAATGAATGGTGAGGCCAGAACAAGTACATGCGATAGTAGATTGGGTGGCTGACAATGCCTCCAGTTCCTTCACATTGTCTCCCACCCAGTCCCTTGCTGAAAGCTCAAAGTTGGCACCTGAACACCATGGCCATCTGTCTTGCATCTCAGCCCCTTGTAAATCAGCCAAGCAGTTTGAGCCCCAAGTCATGCAGCAGTCTCTTATGCTTTTTAACCAGTTCCCTACCGACACATAGTAAAATGATGTCGGCAGGGACTGCTCCTCGATCCGGGAGGACGTCATATGACGTGCTCTGCTTCTCGCCGCTACTGCAGGCCCCCAGGGGCCCGCAGAGCGGCGATCACGGATCGCTAGTCTGCCGGGGGGTTGTGTCCCCCCCAGATCGAGGTAAAGAGCCAATAAAATTGGCTCTTTACCACATGACCGGCTGTGTCCAATCACAGCCGGTCACTAATGCTCCTCTCGTGCACGCCGCTCGTGCGCGCCCCCCGGGGAGCGCAGCGCGGCGATCGGAGCTGAGGCTTGTCCCTCGGACAAAGCCCAGCTCCGATCCATGTAAAGAGCCAATAGATTTGGCTCTTTACCACGTGACCGGCTGTGTCAATCACAGCCGGTCATGTGATGTAAACAAACCGCGGTAACGAGCTGTTACCGCGGTTCTCCCTGTCACACACAGATTGTGTGTGACAGGGAGATTGCGGTAACAGCTCGTTACTGCCTACTGTGTACACCAAGCACACTGATCCCCCCCAATAAAGAGGACCTGTCACCACCCCATCAAAGTACCTGTCACAATCCATCAGAGTACCTGTCACCTGTCCATCAAAGTACCTGTCACCTGTCCATCAAAGTACCCAAGTACCTGTCACAGTCCATCAGAGTACCTATCACCTGTCCATCAAAGTACCTGTCACCTGTCCATCAAAGTACCCAAGTACCTGTCACAGTCCATCAGAGTACCTGTCACCTGTCCATCAAAGTACCCGAGTACCTGTCACAGTCCATCAGAGTACCTGTCACCTGTCCATCATAGTACCCGAGTACTTGTCACCTGTCCATCAAAGTACTCGAGTACCTGTCACCTGTCCATCAAAGTACCCGAGTACCTGTCACCTGTCCATCAAAGTACCCAAGTACCTGTCACCTGCCCATCAAAGTACCCGAGTACTTGTCACCTGTCCATCAGAGTACCCGAGTACCTGTCATCTGTCCATCAAAGTGCCAGAGTACCTGTCACCTGTCCATCAAAGTACCCGAGTACCTGTCACCTGATGAGCCCATGAGATTACCTGTCCACTGTTCATGAACCCATGAGACTACCCGTCCACTGTCCATGAACCCATGAAACTACCTGTCCACTGTCCATGAGCCCATGAAACTACCTCCATCAAAGTACCCGAGTACCTGTCACCTGCCCATCAAAGTACCCGAGTATTTGTCACCTGTCCATCAGAGTACCCGAGTACCTGTCACATGTCCATCAAAGTACCCGAGTACCTGTCACCTGTCCATCAAAGTACCCAAGTACCTGTCACCTGCCCATCAGAGTACCCAAGTACTTGTCACCTGTCCATTAGAGTACCCGAGTACCTGTCACCTGTCCGTCAGAGTACCCGAGTACCTGTCACCTGTCCGTCAGAGTATCTGAGTACCTGTCACCTGCCCATCAGAATACCCGAGTACCTGTCACCTGCCCATCAGAGTATCCGAGCACCTGTCACCAGCCCATCAGCGTACCTGAGTACTTGTCACCTGCCCACCTGAGTACCCATGTACCTGTCACCTGCCCACCTGAGTACCCAAGTACCTGTTACCTGCCCACCAGAGTACCCGAGTACCTGTCACCAGCCCATCAGAGTACCCGAGTACCTGTCACCTGCCTTTCAGATTACCCGAGTACCTGTCACCAACCCATCAGAGTACCCAAGTACCTTTTACCAATCCATCAGATTACCCAAGTACCTGTCTCCAGCCCATCAAAGTATCCAAGTACCTATCTGCAGCCCATCAGAATACCTGAGTACCTATGTGCAGCCCATTAGAGTACCCAAGTACCTATCTGCAGCCCATGCCTCATAGAATATACCTCGGGTGTTTGCTTTCCAAAATGGGGTCATTTTGGGGGTAATTCCACTGTCCTGGTGCCCCGGGGCCTTCAAAAGTGTGATAGGTATCAATGAAATTTTATGTGTAATTTATGCTCCTAGAACGCCTGACGGGGCTCCCTGCATGTTCGGCCTCTGTATGTGGCCAGGGTGTGAAAAAGTCTCACACATGTGGTATCGCCATACTCGGGACGAGTAGCAGAATATATTTTGGGGGGTAATTTGTGCTATGTGCATGCTATATGTTAGAAATAACTTATAAATTGACCACTTTGTGTAAAAATAAAAGTGTTTTCATTTTCTTTCCACGTTTTTCGAAGACTTGTGGAAAAAAATGAACCATTCAAAAGACTCATAATGCCTCATAGATTATACGTTGGGGTGTTTGCTTTCCAAAATGGGGTCATTTTGTGGGTAATTCCATTGTCCTGGTGCTCCAGGGCCTTCAAAAGTGTAATAGGTCGTTAGGAAATTAGATGTGAAAATTTTGCTCCTAAAATGCATGATGGTGCTCCCTGCATGTTGGACCTCTCTATGTGGCCAGGCTGTGAAAAAGTCTAACACATGTGGTATCGCCATACTCAGGGACAGTAGCAGAATGTATTTTGGGGTGTAATTGGAAGTATGCATATGCTGTGTGTGAGAAATAACTTATTGTTTTGATGATTTTGTGCAAAAAAAAATAATAATTTCTTAATTTTCCCAAGAATTGTGGGAAAAAAGTACAACTTCAAAAAACTCACCATGCCTCTTGCTAAATACCTTGGAATGTCTACTTTTCAAAATGGGGTAATTTGGGGGATATTTGCACTTTCCCGACATTTCAGGGCCTCAAGAAATGAGATAGGCCATCAGTGCATCAGGTGTGATCAATTTTCAATGATTTGCACCATAGTTTGTAGACTCTATAACTTTCACACAGACAAAGTAATATACACTTATTTGGGTTATTTTTACCAAAGATAGGTAGCAGTATAGGTTTTGGCCCAAATTTATGGACAAAAAATACTATTTTCCAAATTTTCACACTTTTTTCAATTATGTCGCTAAAAATAAGAAACCCAGAGGTTCATAAATACCACCAAAAGAAAGCTCTATTTGTGTGTAAAAAATGATAAAAATTTTGTTTGGGTGCAGTGTAGCATGAGAGAGTAATTGTCATTCAAAGTGTGAGAGCGCTGAAAGCTGAAAATTGGTCTGGGCAGGAAGGGGGTATAAACATCTGGTATTGAAGTGGTTAATGACTCTGCTGGTATGCATTCCATTTGCCATCCACATAGCCCTGCCCCAGAAGTGGAAGACATTGAGTGCACCGATGCCCAACCACTTCTGTTTCAGAATGTGGACATGCAAACACCACCGCAGCACGTCTCTGATGATGGAACTGTAATGTGAGAAAAAATTGGACTTTATCGGCACATACACAGATAATATAAAAATTAGAATTTTATTGGTCCATCTTAAAATTGAGTCACCATGAACAACGGTGCTAACCACAATGACATATAAAATACTATTAAAACTACCAAGCAGTACATGAGGTCCCCATGGGGACTGGGAAAATCCTTATTACAATGCACAATATACAATATTGATTCAAAGTCATAACCATGGATAACAATTCCCACTGTAGGGGGTCCACTTGACTGTCTTGGTAGGGATGGCTTGCTCTACATGTTTCGCAACTCTAAGGTTGCTTCCTCAGGAGCTTAAACTTCTATTAGAGAACAAATATGAATTAGTACATATCCCATGGATCAACAATACTCTAAAACATCAGTAGATTGTCTCTCACTTATGCCAACAGGGGCCTACACATCTCCTCTATGACCATCCAACTATTGTTAGGATGTGGCACAGTCATTTTTTTGTTTAAGGGCCCTAATAGCAATCTTAGGATACCCAAAAATTTTCTCCCACCTCTCTGATGATGACGAAACTGCTGCGGCTGTCTACAGTGTGCAGACTGACAAGGAGGGCAGTGGTGAAGGGTGGGTGGAAGATGATGTGGTGGAGGATGATGAGGTCCTAGACCCCACATAGAATGAAGGTCATGCGAGTGACGTGTGCAGTTTGGAGGAAGAGGTGGTGGTCGCACAAAGGCACCAGCACAGCAAAAGAGGAAGCAGGTTGCAAAAGCAGATCGACCGTCCCCTAGACAGTATGCCTGCTACTACCCACCGCACCTAGGGACCTAGCACACCAAAGGCAGCATAAAGGAGTTTCCTGGCGTGGCAGGTCTTCAGACAATGAGCTGACAACAAGAAACAAGTGGTTTGCACGCTGTGCAATCAGAGCTTGAAGCAAGGCATAAATGTTCTAAACCTGAGCACAACCTGCATGACCAGACATCTACAGGAAAAGCATGAGCTGCAGTGGAATAAGAAAGGTCTCGGCCTCCTCCTGCTTCCTCTTCTGCTGCTGCCTCAGCCTCTTCCTCCACCTCTACAGTGCCAGTGTCACCTGCCACCTAGAAAACAGACGATGTGACAGCAACGCCACCATGTCCCCCACCGTCCCCAAGCATTTCCACACCATGGTCCCGTGGAAGCTCACAGCTGTCCATCTCCCAAACACTGGAGAGAAAGAGGAAGTACCCCCCTACCCACTCGCAATCCCTGGCTCTGAATGCCAGCATTTCCAAATTCCTGGAATGTGAAATGCTGTCATTCCGTCTGGTGGACACGGACACTTTTAAAAACCTGATGGTGGTGGCTGTTCCACAGTACGTGGTTCCCAGCCACCACTACTTTTCAAGATGAGCCCTCCCTTCCCTGCACAAACAAGTCGGGGACAAGATCAAGTGTGCACTGCGCAACGTCATCTGTGACAAGGTCCACATAACCACTGATACGTGGAACAGTAAGCACGGGCAGGGATGCTATATCTCGCTAACTGCAGACTGGGCAAATGTAGTGACGGGTGGGCCTGAGGCGGATAGCAGTTTGGCGCATGTCCTTCCGCCACCGAGGATTGCAGGGCATTTCTTGTTGCCTCCTGTTGCCTCCTCCTCCTACTCTGCTTCCTCCTCCTCTACCACCTTCCCATCCGGTCAGCGTAACACCTTCACCACCAACTTCAGTACATCCAGGGGGAAACAACAGCAGGCTGTTTTAAAACTGATATGTTTGGGGGATAAACCCCACAATGCGCAGGAGCTGTGGACGGGCATTGAACAACAGACCGATGAGTGGTTGTTGCCACTGAGCCTCAAGCCCGGCCTGGTGGTGTGCGATAATGGGCAAAATCTCGTAGCAGCTCTGGGCCTAGCCGGTTTGACGCACATCCCTTGCCTGGCGCATGTGCTTAATTTGGTGTTGCAGAAATTTCTAAAAAACTACCCGGATATGTCAGAGCTTCTGCAGAAATTGCGGGCCGTTTGTGCGCGTTTTTGGCGTTCTCACCCTGCTGCTGCTCGCCTGTCTGCGCTGCAGCGGAACTTCGGCCTTCCCACTCACCACCTCCTATGCGACGTGCCCACAAGGTGGAACTCCACCTTGCACATGCTGGAGAGACTGTGCCAGCAGCAGCAGGCAATAGTGGAAGTTTCAGCTGCAGCACGCACGGGTCAGTCACTCTGCAGAACAGCACCACTTCACCACCAACGAGTGGGCCTCCATGCGAGACCTGTGTACCATATTGCGGTGTTTCGAGTACTCCACCAACATGGCCAGTGCCGATGAGGCTGTTCTCAGCGTTACTATCCCACTTCTATATCTCCTTGAAAAAACACTTTGGGCGATGATGGAAGAGGATGTGGCAAAGGAGGAGGAGGAAGAGGGGGCCAGTCATTCACAAGTGGCTCAGAGGGTGGGTTCCTGCACCAGCATAGGCCAGGTAAAAAAATTTCAAGCCAGGGCACAGTTCTGGAGCATGAGGAGGACGAGGATGATGATGATGAGGAGGAGCCATGTTCACAGCAGGGTGGCACCCAACGCAGCTCGTGGGCATCACTGGAGCGTGGCTGGGGGGATACAGAGGACACAGATGATACACCTCCCACAGAGGACAGCTTGTCTTTGCCTCTGGGCAGCCTGGCACACATTAGTGACTACATGCTGCATTGCCTGCGCAACGGCAGCCGAGTTGCCCACATTGTAACTTGTGCTGATTACTGGGTGGCCACCCTGCTGGATCCCCGTAACAAAGACAACGTGCAGTCCTTAATTCCCTCACTGGAGCGTGATCGGAAGATGCGCGACTACTAGCGCATGCTGGTAGATGCGCTGCTGAGGGCATTCCCAAATGACACCTGGGGCTCAGTGGAAGCACAAGGCAAAGGCAGAAGAGGAGGAAGAGGTTGCCAACGCAGCTGTGGCACCACCAGCACCTCAGAAGGCAGGGTTAGCATGGTCGAAATGTGGAAAAACTTTGTCAGCAGCACACCACAACAAACAGCACCACCAGCTGATAGGCAACATCTTAGCAGGAGGCAGCATTTCAGCAACGTGGTGGAACAGTATGTGTGCATACGCCTACACGTACTGACTGATGGGTCCGCCCCATTCAACCTCTGGGTCTCCAAATTGGGCACATGGCCTGAGCTTGCCCTTTATGCCTTGGAGGTGCTGGCCTGCCCTGCAGCCAGTATATTGTCTGAACGTGTGTTTAGCACGGTAGGGGGTGTTATCACAGACAAGTGCAGCCGCCTGTCTGCAGCCAACGTGGACAAGCTAACGTTTATTAAAAAGAACCAGGCATGGATTCCACAAGACTTGTCTGTACCTTGTGCAGAATAGCCATTTATACCGGCCTCACACAGCCATTGGTATACTTTAGTGAACGTATTCTTTTTTTTTAAATATGCCTCAATATTTTGGGGGCTACCACAATTCGAAAAACAAACAAACAAATAAAAACCAGTGTTGGCTACCTCCTCCTCCACCGCCACTTCCACCCTCTACACCGCCATGGTCACCGCCTCCTCAACCTTCTACTCCACATCCATCTCCTCCTCCATTTTTTATTTTTTTTTATGTGATTTTAAGTAATTTTCCTATAACATTTGTTTGCAGGGCACTTGTCCTACTCGTACTCCCATTTTGCTTCCTTTTGCTGCCCTCTAGCCCTTTCCAGGACTTTTTTAGAGCCATTTTTGTGTCCAAAAGTTCGGGTCACCATTGACTTCAATGGGGTTCGGGGTCAAGTTCGGGGCCGAACTCGATCTTTTTCGTGAAGTTCGGCCGAACCCGAACATCCAGGTGTCCGCTCAACTCTACTTTTGGCAAATCACATGTCTTCCTCGTGGTATGGCATGATAGATAGGTATCTGCCTGTATTTCTCAGCCTTGAGGACACCTTTGATCCTGACCAAATCTCCAACTCCTTTTGCAGAGATGCAGCCCACGACTTGCAAAGAACCTCCACCATGCTTCACTGTAGCCTGCAGACATCCATTATTGTACTGGTGAACAAACTGCTTCTTGCTACAGCCAAATGTATCAAAATTTGATTAATCAGTCCAAAGAAACTACTGCCAATTTTCTGCACCCCAGTTCATTTATTTTTGTGCATAGTTGAATCTCTTAACCTTGGCTTTTTGCTGAAATTCTTCTATCTAGACCACGTGTTCCTCTGCTGCATTAAGTTTATTTGGCTGACCACTGTATCTATGGTCCTCAAAGTTTCTTGTGCTTCTTCAAAAGAGCTTGAACAGCATGTCTTGAAACCCCAATCTGATTTGAAATCTTTGCCTGGGAGAGACCAAACTGATGCAGTATAACTACCTTCTGCCTTGTGATGTGCTTAGTCTTGCCATGGTGTATGACTTGTGACATGAACCAGTCTTCACAACCTCAACTTACTAGCAGAGTTTGGCTGTTCCTTGCCCAGTTTAAAGTTTCCTACGCAACAGTTTCTGATTCATTTAATGACTATGTTTCAACCTACATATGAAATAAATGATACCTGCTTTGTATAACTGGTTAATAATACACCTAACTCTACAAAATCCCTGATTTTGTACAAGTCCACAAAGTGTTCAGGTATGAGAATTGATGCTGTTTTGAAGCCAAAGGGTAGTCACATCAAATAACGATTTCGATTTTTCTTCTGTTTGCTCACTTTGAATTTCCTAAATTGATGAAAATAAACAATTATAATATATATTTTGAAAGTATTCTTACTTTACAGCATTTCTTCACACCTGCCTAAAACGCTTGCACAGTACTCTACATACAGAATATCTTAATAATATCTTATATACAGTATATCAATACCCCCACCACCTTGACAGGGTGCTACCTGAGTACAACCCCCCTGCAGAGCCACTAAAGCCCACAGGAGCACTCCAAACATCCTTTACAAGTGCCTCCCAACTGCAGAATTACCTAGAATAATGGCATTCATAGAAGATATATATAACGCTGAGAATGTACACTACAGGAATAATAATCAAAAAGGGATACAGAAAACATCAAATAAGAGAAGACAGTAGTAGCAACTGAGCCCTGGAGTGAGTAGGGGGTAATAGATAAATTACATATAAGTAAACCTAGTAAAAAAGGGTCCCAAGACACCTATGAAAATAACAATCCACTCTAATACAACACAACACCTATATAATACATCATAACCAATTAAAGATTAGAAAAGCAAAGTAAACCTACAATAAATACCTTAAGAACAAAGGGCACATGAATTGGAAACAATATACCACTACATGTAAAATCAATTTTCAGATGTACCCAGTAAAATACCCCCCAAAAATAACTGGGCTATGCATTTGTGAGAGCACAACGATGGTAAAGGTGGCAAATATAAGCAAAAACATATAAGCCACTTGCATAGGGACAGCAGCATCAGAGAACAGAAGCACAAAGGCCTAGTACGCTCTCTAATGTAGTCTCTCTGGGTTCTCATCCCTTGGCCCCACAACATGTGCCAATGACAACACATGTGGTGTGGGCATGATGACACAAATGCTGGGAGATGGACAAATAGAGTTGTGCTCAGTGTAACAGCCCACACACCATGACCTGTCCCTCAAACGCAGGCACAGGGCTTGTCAGCAGGATGGTGGGCCATACAAATAAAGTGAGTATCAAGAGGGAGAAGAGGAATGAAAGACCCCATCTACAGCATCCCTCCAGGCAGGAAAAAATCTCCATTTGCTGAGCACCCATGTGGCTAGCAAGCAGGGGACAGTATTCAGCACCAAAGGCAGCACCCCAATCACAGGATCAAACCATGGAGCTGACTCGAACACCACACACAGTGGGGGACACAAATTCACATACAAAACAATACAAAACCATACTTTCTTTTAAATACATAGATCACCATTAAATAACCATGATATTACTATATCACGAAGGCTGGAACATATGTGCAATGGTCAGGATAGCTTAAATATAGCAAAATTAGGGTCATCATACATAGGGCAACCTACACATCACCCATACAACAACATGATGCAAAAGTCTACATTTAAATACCATCTTACTTTTTTAGAGAAAGAGCTTAAAATTCAAAACATTATTTAGGCCAGGAGGGTCAGTCACCCATAGGCAATGGCTGGCAATGGATACATATAATGGCTCCAACATTGTAATTATGTTTCAGATGCACATGTCCTATCTATCCTGGTCTGAATATCTACACAGTGCATAGGGACAAATCCATTCCCATTGGGAAGGATGGAATTCTTCTTTTTGAATAAACAGGCAATACTGACATTTACCACATCTATATGTGGCTCTTCTGTTGATACATGGACTCCTGTCCCTTTTATAGTGACTTTAGACCATGTAGTCCCTGGTGGATAGATTGCTTCAATACACCACCCTGGGTATTTATATACATACTTGGAGACAGTGGTATGACTGGTAAGGAAATTTTTTCTTAGAATGTTTTTATGACTTTATGTGCTCGGTAGACTGAATACTGGATAATTTGTTTAATAGTGTTATTTTTTTTTCAATGGGGCACAACATGTCCTTATCACCACCCCCTGCACCTAGAGCAAATAAAAGTAATTAACTGTAAATATATTGCATGTCTAAATATGTTGGAGCATTTAAAACACAACCTCATAAAGTAGCCAATTTGCTTGTTCCCTTTCTTTAAGAAACTCTTCCACCATTCTCAGCCTCTTATCATGCGGCATGCTGCAATATAGGGCCCCTACATCTATTGCTGTCAAAAACACCAAGTGTGGGACCCTAATATATTCAATGATCTTTAATAAGTCCAAAGTGTTCTTAATATAAGAGGGGAGCCAAGTAACATGATGACAAAGATAGGAAATGGCTGGATGTTTTCTTTGTAGGAGCAACCCCTACAAAGGAAACATCCAGGGTGGCTTTCAATGTTCTTTTGGGTTTTGGGTAGGGCATAAAACATAGAAATTTCACATTTACATATTAAAATAGATGTCTTGCAATAATATGCCTTCATATGGTCTTACTGAACCCTAACTACCAAGGACTGCGATATGGGCCTGTACCATTCACGATTATTCAATATTGCCTGGCATATTTGCTCATATTTACAATTATCCATCAGGACAATGTCACTCAAGCAAAGTAACAGCAAAGTAATGTTTAAAGACTGAATCCAAAAATGAATTTGTTATCCAGTAAATTCTCATTAATCTTCAATGTTAACTGTCATGTCTCTGGGTGGAGTTTGGAGGGAAAAATAGTGAAGGAATGCTGAGCATTATATGAAATAATAATTTGATCAAAGTAGATTGTAGGATCTGTAAACATTAGAGTTGAGCGAACTTCTAGAAGTCCGGGTTCTGCTGGTTCGGCCGAACTTCGGGACAAAGTCCGGGTTCGGGTCCGGACAGAACCCAAACTTTGTCCCGGACCCCGGACCCCATTGAAATCAATGGAGACCCGGACTTTTAGGTACAAAAAATGTTGTAAAATAGTCCTGGAAGGTCCTAGAGGTCTGCAAAAGGAAGGATTTCCCCGGTTTTAGGTAAAGTGTTCTATTCTATTTCCAGATGTATGAAGAAAAGATGTAATGTGTGAAGAACATCTTTTCTAAGCAAAGAAAAGATGTTGTGTGTGAATAACAGATGTGCAAGCATTAGCGGCAATAAGAAAAGCGACAGATTAAAAAGAAGTGTTCTTCATCTTCACACTTCTTTTTAGTCTGTCGCTTTTCTTATTGCCGCTAATGCTTGCACATCTTTTATTCACACACAACACCTTTTCTTTGCCTAGAAAATATGTTCTTCACACATTAATCTGTACTTCATACATCTGGAAATAGAATAGAACACTTTACCTAAAACCGGGGAGAAACCATACACATGCTCTTCAAACATCTGGATAGTGTGTTTGAAAATACAGCATAGAGAAGAGCATGCATATGGTTGCGGTAATCGCCGTTATTCTTTTCGCTGTCTGATTTTTCTTCACACTTC
>BLSH010223408.1:181547-213080 GCA_018402905.1 Glandirana rugosa | reverse complement strand
TAACCATTTTCACCCCCCATATATACATATATACCAATTTCCCACATTAACTGGCATAGAACATCCCTAAAGAAAAAGGTGTAAATCAAAATCCCTATTTAACCCCCTTGGAAATAAAGTGTCCAAAAGATTAATCCAATATACTTCTCTTCTCCTCAACTTAGCCTCTCTATCTCCCCCTCTTTTCTCATGAGCAATCGCCTCTATAACCATAAATCATAATTGGGCTACAGTGTGTCCCATGTCAACAAAATGTTTTACCAATGGCAATTTTGTTAGTTTATCACAAATTGCATATTTATGCCTGGCAATTCTATTTTTGATTTTTTGTGTAGTCTCCCCAATATAGAGGAGACCACATGGGCACTTAATAAGGTATACCACATATGCTGACTGGCATGTGTGGTAACCCCTAATATCAATACTCCTACCATTATGAGGATGATTAAACTTTCTGCCTTTAATCATGCAATTACATTGTGTGCAACTAAGACATGGATAAGAGCCAAAGTTTGGGGCACCGAGGAATGTCAAATTCCCCATGTTATTTGTTTTTTTTTTGTTGGGATCTCACCACTCGGGAATAGATGGTGCGACCCTTACGATATGATGGCAAGGGAGCTGATTGGAATTCCTCTATAGATGGATAATTATCCCTCAAGACATTCCAATGTTTTTTATAATATTGAAAATTCTCCTAGAATGGGGATGAAACTGTGTCACAAAGGGTAGTTTTCTTTCTCTCCTGTCTCCTAATTCTATCTGGTTCATTCCGTATCCTTTCTAATTCACTTTTAACATAGCCCCTCTTGACCAATTTGTTTTCCATTTCATCTAGGCATTTCTCTCTCTGTATAGGATCACTCACAATGCGTCTAACCCGGGTGAACTGACTTTTAGGTACTGATTTAAACACACCTGGCGGGTGAAAACTTTGTTGATGTAACAACTGATTATGATCAATAGGTTTAATGAACAAATCACTTTTCAGTGTGCCTGTTTCTAATATCAAATTGACATCCAAAAGTGCTTGTGAAGTTTTGGTTCTGACTTCTTGTGCTAGCTGCTATTATTTATACACAGCGCAGCGCAGTGGCCTTTCATAACAAGGTTTAACGAACAAATTACTTTTCAGTGTGCCTGTTTCTAATATCAAATTGACATCCATAAAGGGTATACTCTCTCTACTGAAGTTGATATTAAACTCCAATCCCGGCAACAAAAGGATTAAATATGAATGAAATAAAAGTAGGGTATCCATGTCGCCCCTCCACACTGCAAACACGTCATCAATGAAACGCCACCAGCGCTGACAGTGCTCAATAAATAAAGTATTAACAAAAATAAATGCATTTTTAATCATATCCATAAAGGCATTTGCATATGGGGAAGCAACATTCAAACCCATTGAGGCTCCCTTTAGCTGTCTATAGTATCGTTCTCCATACATAAACACATTTTCCTCAAGTACCAATTTAAGTGATTGTAGCAAACATTCAATCTGAACAGTATTGCATTGGCCGAGGCCATCCAAAGTCATTTACACGCCTTCAAACCTAATTCATGGGGTATGATAGTGTACAAACTAGATACATCCCAAGTGACCAGCATGGACCCCAAATTAATCTCCGCTAGCTTCAATTTATTTAAAAAATCGTCCGTGTCTCTTATATACGATCTAATTTTTTTTTTATCAATCGTGTGATGCACTTATCTAAATATTTTGCCAGTGGAGATGTTACTGAGTCCATGCTGGACACTATGGGCCGTCCCGGTGGGTCCACCGGGTCCTTATGAACCTTGGGTAAAATAAAGATATTGTATGATCATTTAGAAAAAACTTGATGTCCTGATCCACCTTTTTAATCTATAGCTCTACTGCCGGAGATAAAAATAATAAAAAACAAAGGTGGATCAGGGCAAGAAGCAACAACCCTTGTAAAAAAAAATACTTTTAGACACAATTGTCTGTAAAACCTATACAGATCCTGTTTCAAAAGGAATTCATCAGTATGTTCTATAGGGCAAAAGCCAAATCCCTTATTTAATACATTAATCTCAACATCAGAAATATTTAATACCACATTGTCCGTTATGGTCTGCGCTGTCTCATCCTGCGAGTGGTTAGTCCCCGTTGCCCTTGATCTCCTATGGGGTTTCCCCCCCTCTCCTCGTCTTCCTGGGGGGTCTTGTACACCTGTCTCCAAAAAAACATTGTCGTTAGGGTTAGATGAGGCTGAAGAGGCCATAGATGAGGAAGAAGTGTGGAACGTTTTGTAACAACGTCCCCGTCCATATCCAAATGCCCCAAAGTGCTGAAAATTGGGGTCTGTCCAATTAGTCACCCTATTATTAGAATAATCCTCTTTATCCCGTTACATGTGAAAACCTAGTTCTGAATAAATGGACCTTAAAGGCATGCTGGATAAGAATAATAATAGACTTTATTTGTTACAAACTGGCATCCAAATGCCAAACAAGACATGAGACATTTAAAATATTTTAAAATGTATATACCATACAATTTATATGCTTGAAAAGACCCTAATGGGTCAACAGACATGATCCCCACGGATGCTGGCTAGCTTATAAGCGATCTGATAAGACATAAATGCATATATCAGAATTATACATACAGAGGTATATCCAGAATAAAGTTTGTCATTATATGTAATAATAAACAGTACAATGTAACAAATGCATGTGAAGTGAAAGACACTTACATCATATATGCCAGAAAATACACAGCAACAGAGTTGTGTCTCCCTCAGGTGCATGGGGATTATCCCTAGGCTTGATGGAATCTCCCCTGAATGTGCCGGGTCACCATCCACCCAAACCAATGCACCCCACAGACAACCAGGGTCGTATCAAACAAGTATAAGGGCCTGTATACGATATGGAAATGCATAGGTATTGTCAATTGCACATGCAAACCTAATATTAAGATATATATCAAACTGACCCTTGAATACCCGAAGGTATATAATCCCTGAATGATCTACAAGCTTAGGCGCCAATGGACAATGTATGTTAGCGTCTCTAAGGACGAGAGATATCTGAGTAGTGCAGCTGTGGTAAGCGCAACAGACGTGGTTCCAATTTCTGGCTAGGATTGGACATGTTTCATTAATATAGGATCTTCTGTAAGAAGATGCCAGTGTCTATTTAAAAGTTGGCGTATTTGGGCATGTTGTGAGCAATATTTCGTGATCAATTTAACAATTTGCACGTTATACTGTTAACGACGCCCCTGGGTTCTGGCTCACGGTCCTCGCTGGCCAGCATCCATGTGATCGTGTCTGTTGACCCATTAGGGTCTTTTCAAGCATATAAATTGTATGGTATATACATTTTAAAATATTTTAAATGTCTCATGTCTTGTTTGGCATTTGGATGCCAGTTTGTAACAAATAAAGTCTATTATTATTCTTATCCAGCATGCCTTTAAAGTCCATTTATTCAGAACCAGGTTTTCACATTTAATGTTTAATTTAGGATGTGGCATGTGTGTATGTTTTTTTTACCATCACAGCTCCGCCGAGTGGTGGGTTTACTGCCTTAATTTCCAAGTTCTATCTAATTATCTGTTGATCTTTATCCCGTTACAATTTGTTTCTCTTACATGTCTCAACATCTTTCCTACAGGGAACCAGTTTATCTGTATGTACTTTTTTGTTTTAATAAACTCATCTTGTCCCAATAAATCCATCAATTGAGCCTCTACCTCTGCAATCTGCTTAGTGAGGGAGATCCGTTCCAGTTGTAAAAATTGTACAGTCAAAGTCATGATGTCATAAGAGCACTTGTTGATAATCTCTATAAACTTAATTTTAAACTTTTGATTTTGTGCAAATAATGTGGGAATTAATCTCACCCGTAATCCTCTGGGGATATGCTGAAGTCTAAAATACTCTGCCAAGGTAACTTCATTAACTATCAAACCGGCCGACAAGGGGGGTTACATAGTGGTCATGGATATAGCCAAGTACGAAAGGGAAGTAATGAAACACCTGGCGGACAAAACAACATATAGTATGCTTACTAATAACCCCATTTTTGTATTCAGAGAAAGATCAGGGAATTGACTAAGAGAGCGAGGGAGGAGAAGATTATTGATGAGGCAATTTATACGTTTTTGGTAATGGAGCTTCCGGTGACACCAGTGTTTTATATTTTACCCAAGATCCATAAGAACCTGGTGGACCCACCGGGATGGCCCATAGTGTCCAGCATGGACTCAGTAACATCTCCACTGTTGAAATATTTAGATAAGTGCATTACACCATTGATCAAAAAAACTAAATCGTATATAAGAGACACGGACAATTTTTTTAATAAATTGAAGCTAGTGGAGCGTAATCCGGGGTCCATGCTGGTCACTTGGGATGTATCTAGTTTGTACACTATCATACCCCATGAATTTGGTTTGGAGGCATGCAAACGACTTTGGATGGCCTCGGGCCAATACAATACCATTCAGATTGAATTTTTGCTACAATTACTTAAATTGGTACTTGAGGAAAATGTGTTTATGTATGTATGTATGTTTATGTATACTATAGACGGCTAAAGGGACCCTCGATGGGTTTGAATGTCGCCTCCCCATATGCAAACACCTTTATGGATATGATTGAAAATGCATTTATTTAATACTTTATTTATTGAGCACTGTCAGTGCTGGTGGCGTTTCATTGATGACGTGTTTGCAGTGTGGGGGGGGGGCGACATGGATACCCTACTTTTATTTCATTCATATTTAAACCTTTTGTTGCCGGGATTGGAGTTTAATATCAACTTCAGTAGAGAGAGTATACCCTTTATGGATGTCAATTTGATATTAGAAACAGGCACACTGAAAAGTAATTTGTTCATTAAACCTTGTTATAAAAGGCCTCTGCGCTGGATTCTCAGAAATATGTGTATAAATAATAGCAGCTAGCACAAGAAGTCAGAACCAAAACTTCACAAGCAATTTAAAAGTAAGGTGCAGGGCTAATAAAGTCAATAATATGCATTGAATAAAATGTCCCAAACATGATCATTGATGAACTAAAAAAAAAGTAGAAGAAAGATGTGGTCACCAAAGAGGGAGGAGAACCATCACCGACACCCACACAAACTGCCTCTTACCCTCCTGAGATGACCCCTATTACGGAGGTCTATCTAGCCTGTGTGTGGGAAAATCTTGCAATGAGCTTGCCGGTACGTATTCAGTCAGTATCCACCAGGGTCCTACTTTCCTCAAACCTCTATGTCTCACTGGTCCTTAATGCTCGCATAAAAATAGAGTATTGATAGTGTAGTAGGTTCTTGACCGTTTTATTAAGAAAGTAAAAACATATGCACTCACATGTAGCTTCTTGGATAGAAAACAGTGAAACGTGTTGTGCGGTCTGTTTCAAACCAGAAAGATGGTGGCCTCTATCCGGAACCCGGTGACATCACGCTGGCTGGCTCCACCCGACGCTTTTCGTCATCACTGACGTTGTCTGGGGCGTGAAACCTATTGATCGTAACCAGTTGTTAAATCAACAAAGTTTTCACCTGCCAGGTGTGTTTAAATCAGTACCTAAAAGTCAGACGCATTGTGAGTGATCCTATATGGAGAGAGAAACGCCTAGATGAAATGGAAAACAAATTGGTCAAGAGGGGTTATGTTAAAAAGGTTAGGGAATGAACCAAATAGAATTAGGAGACATAGGAGAGAAAGAAAATTACCCTTTGTGAAACAGTTTCATCCCCATTCTAGGAGAATTTTCAATATTATAAAAAAACATTGGAATGTCTTGGGGGATAATTATCCATCTATAAAGGAATTCCAATCAGCTCCCTTACCATCATATTGTAAGGGTTGCACCATCTATTCCCGAATGGTGAGATCCCAAAAAAAAAATCAAATAACATGGGGAATTTGACATTTCTCGGTGCTCCGAACTTTGGTTCTTATCCATGTCTTAGTTGCACACAATGTAATTGCACGATTAAAGGAAGAAAGTTTAATCATCCTCATAATGGTTGGAGCATTGATATTCGGGGTTACTACACATGCCAGTTGGCAAATGTGGTATACCTTATTAGTGCCCATGTGGTCTCCTCTATATTGGGGAGACATTACATTGAAGAAGTCTATTTGTGAAAACATGTTGCCCAAAGTGCAAACTTGAACTGCATATTAAAGCTTGCTTGGATATTCCATGTTGATTTTAACAACCTAACAGTATTTGTATGCTGTTTTTATGCTTTATGTATAATAAAGAAATAGCTTTTTACCATATGTTTGTCTTGGCACATTCAAAGTCCACTTTTTTGCTAATCAATAGAGATGGGCCGGACAACCCCCTGTTCGGTTTACAGCAGAACTTTAGAACATCACAAAAGTTTGGAACCAAATAACAAACCCCATTGAAGTCTATGGGAACCAAACATGAAAAATAAAATTTGCCCATTTTGAAGGCTTATATTGGGGATACACAGGGTATGGGGGTCTGGATACTGCCCTGGAGGACATGTATCAATTAAAAAAAAGTTTGTAAAAAACATAATGCTTAAATGAGCAGTGATTTACTGATTCTTAAAGTGAAACTATCAAAATGAGAAACAATAAAAATGAAAAAATCCCCCACTTCAGCCCCGGAATGATTTCCCCCTTTAGGACCAGAGCACTTTTTGCGTTTCAGCACTGCGTCACTTTAACTGACAATTGCGCGTTCGTGCGACGTTTTACCCAAACTAAATTTGCATCCTTTTTTCCCACATATAGAGATTTCTTTTGGTGGTATTTGATCACCACTGGGTCATTTCTGATTACCTCTATAAACAGAAAAAGAGCGACAATTTTGCACAAGAAAAAAAACATTTTTTCTTACTTTTTGCTAAAATACAAATCAAAAAAAATATAAAAAAAACATTTTTTCATCGGTTTTGGCCGATTTATATTCTTCCTCATATTGTTGGTAAAAATAAAATCGCAATTGGCGTTTACGAATGATGAGAATTAATTTATGGGGTTTTTATTTTATTTTTTTTTATTTTTTACTAGTAATGGCGGTGATCTGTGATTTTTAGCAGTAATGCAATATTGCGGCGGACATGTTGGACCATTTTGACACTCTTTTGGGACCATTGGCATTTATACAGCGATCAGTGATATGAAAATGCACTGATTACTGTGTAAATGTCATTGGCAGTGAAGGGGTTAACCTGGAGGAGGCACTCTAAGGGTTAACTGTATTCCCTCAGTGTGTTCTAACTGTATGGGGGCTGGGCTGGCAGGGGGAGGGGAGTGATCATGGCTTCCATGTACAGGAAGCCTGTGATCACATCCCTTCCCCTCTGTCAGAACGGAGATCCGTGTTTACATACATGGACCTCCATTCTCTCACTGCGGGGGAGCCATCGTGGGTAGCCAGTGGAGATCGAGTCCACCCTACCTGCTCCCTGGCCCCCAGTGAGCGCAAGAGAGTGCCTACGGCGGCACGCATGCTCACAACACTAGTTATCGCGGCCGCCGTCATGTGACGGCGGTTTTCCATAATGAGCCACTTTGCCACCATCAAGCCACGGCAGGCGGTCGGTCAGCAAATGGTTAAATAGAGTGCTTGGGGGTCCCCTTAGTCTGCCTGTAAATTGGCACATCTGTACCTTGTATATAACATGCTGCAGCAATGATGACATTGATAAAGCCAAAAAATGATATTTTTCATTCAAGCTTTCTTTATTTTATAAACAACGGCTTGGGGAGACAGTCTGTATGATGAGGCCACAATTTATTGCACTCAGAACAAAATTAGAGTTTTTTTTAATACATTCTGGTGTCTCTTTCGCAGACTTTGGATAGAAATAGCAGGTGTGGGAAAAATTGGGCTTTGGGTGTCGGTGGTGCCTTCACATCATAACCCTATGCAAGTACTCTTGATGAAAGCAAAAATTGACATTGCTGTCAAAAATTACAATGATAAATACCTGTGAAACAGGTGCATAAAAATTAGTCCTTGGGTGTTAATTATGCCCATGAAAACTACATCAAAACATTTCTTCCAGATGAAATCAACACCTACAAAGCTAAGTAGCCTAGACAGTATTTCAGAGATTCAAGATCCAGAAAGCACTTAATCAGTGACATCGGCATCAGGGGCTTGATAGCTGCTGCTAATTCAGGAATTAATCATTTTGATAAATGTCAGCCAGTCAACAGAGTCTGTGGACAGACACGCTCTCTTATCTGTCACAAAACCTCCATGTGAGGAACCACGAATCAGACCAAGACAGAAATGCAGTAAAATCACACTTTTATTAAAAAGGTAAAATGATATAAACAGAGTAAACATGTTCAAAACACAGCCAGGGTTCGGTAACCAGAGCAGATAGTCAGAGCAAGCCAGTGAAACAGGAGTCCAGAGATCAGCGAGGTAAAACAAATGGCATGCAGGGTCAGGAGCCAGGAGGAGAGTCAGTCAAGCAGGGTCTTGAATCCAGGGACCAGAAGGGAACGTCAAACAGGCAAAGTCTTTCACAAGAAAACACAGCAGAAATTTCTCCAGAGATGTTGACCAAGGCAAAGACATCTGCAATAGTTTATATAGAAGCAGAGCTGGCTTAACGAGGCAGGATATGGTCATCGGGTGAGACCGAGTGGAAGCTGAGACTGGTAATTAATAGAGTTGAGCGAACCTGAACTGTAAAGTTTGGGTTTGTACAGGACTTTAGGGTGTCCGTGTCCCGAACCCGGCCATTTGAGAAAAAGTCTGGGTTCTGGTATTTTTTCTCACCTGTTGAATAGCTGCAGGGCAGCCAATCAACAAGCGTTTCACTTGTTTGCTTTTGAAGCCATCACAGCCATGCCTACTAATGGCATGGCTGTGATTGGCCAGTGCATCATGTGACCCAGCCTCTATATATGCTGGAGTCACGTAGTGCTGCTTGTCACATCATCTCATACTAGTGTAGGGAGAGGATGCTGCTGCTGCTGCTGCTGTGAGGGACAGATTAGCTTTAGAAAATCATCTCATACTATTGTAGGGAGATGATTCTGCTGCTGTGAGGGACAGATTAGCTTTAGAAAATCTGTTATAAATAGTGATTTATTGGTGGGTGGGTGCTAGAGGAGATTTTTGTTTGCTAGAGTACATTTTAATTGCTAAGCAAAGTGCCTCGTATAAAACCTAAGCATTTTTTCTGTTTGTTAGGTGGGCATTTGCAGCCATTTTTGCAAGTGCAGTGCACTTGCAACTGTTTGTGTATCAGGGACACTACTTTAATCATGTTCTGTTAGTTCAGTTGGCAACATTTTGGCATATTTAAATACTGCTTTTACATTGCAGTTAGACAAATAAATTTTTTTTTTTTGTGCAAAATATTACATTTGCGGCCAACGGGCCATTTCTTGCATAAAATTAAAAAGTGCATCTACATTGCTGGTTTAAAAAAAAAGAATAATAAATAGTGTTACATAATACATTTGCACCTTGCTGTGCATTTCTTGCACAAAATTAAAAAGTGTGTCGACATTGCTGGTTTAAAAAAAAAAAAATAGTGCTACATAGTACATTTGCACCTTGCTATGCATTTCTTGCACAAAATTAAAAAGTGCGTCAACATTGCTGGTTTAAAAAAAAGAATAATAAATAGTGCTACATAGTACATTTGCACCTTGCTGTGCATTTCTTCGGTGCATTTCTTGCACAGAAAAAAGTATGTGTACATTGCTGGTTTAAAAAAATATATATATTCAAAATACTACATTTGCGGCCAGCGGTGCATTTCTTGCACAAAAATAAAAAGTGTGTCTACATTGCTGGTTTAAAAAAAAAGAATAATAAATAGTGTTACATAATACATTTGCACCTTGCTGTGCATTTCTTGCACAAAATTAAAAAGTGTGTCGACATTGCTGGTTTAAAAAAAAAAATAGTGCTACATAGTACATTTGCACCTTGCTATGCATTTCTTGCACAAAATTAAAAAGTGCGTCAACATTGCTGGTTTAAAAAAAAGAATAATAAATAGTGCTACATAGTACATTTGCACCTTGCTGTGCATTTCTTCCACAAAATTAAAAAAAGTGCATCGACATTGCTGGTTTAAAAAAAAAGAAAAATAAATAGTGCTACATAGTACATTTGCACCTTGCTGTGCATTTCTTGCACAAAATTAAAAAGTGCGTCTACATTGCCGGTTTAAAAAAATATATAAATTTGTGCTAAATAGTACATTTGCCTTCAGAATGAGTAGAGCGTCAAATAAGGGGCGTGGTCATGGTCATGGTGCGGCTGGTGTTGGTGGTGTTGGTAAAGCTCCTGTTGCAAGGAGAGGACGTGGTCGATTTGTTCCAGCTACGCGCACAAGTGAAACACCTTCCTCAGGTGTGAGTAGCCGACAGAACCTTCAACGTTATATGGTAGGCCCGAATTCCGCTTCGGAATGGTGAGGCCAGAACAAGTACAGACGATAGTAGATTGGGTGGCTGACATTGCCTCCAGTTCCTTCCCATTTTCTCCCACCCGGTCCCTTGCTGAAAGCTCAGAGTAGGCACTTGAACCCCATGGCCATCTGTCTTTCACCTCAGCCCCTTGTAAATCAGCCAAGCAGTCTGAGCCCCAAGTCATGCAGCAGTCTCTTATGCTTTTTGATGACTCTGCTGGTGTGCTTTCCGTGGGCCATCCACATAGCCCTGCCCCAGAAGTTGAAGACATTGAGTGTACCGATGCCCAACCACTTCTGTTTCAGGATGAGAACATGGAAACACCACCACAGCACGTCTCTGTGATGACAAAACACAAGTGCCAACTTTCTACAGTGTGCAGACTGACAAGGAGGGCAGTGGTGAAGAGTGGGTGGAAGATGATGTGGAGGATGATGAGGTCCTGGAATGAGGTTCATGGAATGAAGGTCATGTGAGTGACGTGTGCAGTTTGGAGGAAGAGGTGGTGGTCGTACAGAGGCACCAGCACAGCAAAAGAGGAACAGGTTGCAAAAGCGGAGTGACCATCCCCTAGACAGTACGCCTGCTACTACCCACCGCACCCAGGGACCTAGCACACCAAAGGCAGCTCAAAGGAGTTCCCTGGCATGGCAGTTCTTCAGACAATGTGCTGATGACAAGACATTAGTGGTTTGCACTCTGTGCAATCAGAGCCTGAAATGAGGCATAAATGTTCTAAACCTGAGCACAACCTGCATGACCAGGCATCTACATGCAATGCACGAGCTGCAGTGGAATAAGCACCTCAAAATCCAATAAAGGTCTCAGGCTCCTCCTGCTTCCATTTCTGCTGCTGCCTCGGCCTCTTCCTCCACCTCTACAGTGCCAGTGTCACCTGCCACCCACCAAGCAGACGATGTGACAGCAATGCCACCATGTCCGCCACCGTCCCCAAGCATTTCCACGCGGTCCCATGGTAGCTTACAGCTGTCCATCTCCCAAACACTGGAGAGAAAGAGAAAGTACCTCCCTACCCACTCGCGATCCCTGGCCCTGAATGCCAGCATTTCAAAATTCCTGGCCTTTGAAATGCTGTCTTTCCATCTGGTGGACACGGACACTTTTAAAAACCTGATGTTAGTGTCTGTCCCACAGTACGTGGTTCCCAGCCGCCACTACTTTTCCAGGCGAGCCATCCCTTCCCTGCACAAAAAAGTTGGGGACAAGATCAAGTGTGCACTGCGCAACGCCATCTGTGGCAAGATCCACATAACCACTGATACATGGACCAGTAAGCATGGGCAGGGATGCTATATCTCGCTAACTGCACACTGGGCAAATGTAGTGGCGGATGGGCCTGAGGCGGATAGCAGTTTGGCGCATGTCCTTCTGCCACCGAGGATTGCAGAGCATTTCTCTTTGCCTCCTGTTGCCTCCTCCTCCTACTCCGCTTCCTCCTCCTCTACCACCTCCTCATCCGGTCAGCGTAACACCTTCACCACCAACTTCAGCACATCCAGGGGGAAACGACAGCAGGCTGTTTTAAAACTGATATGTTTGGGGGATAAACCCCACAATGCGCAGGAGCTGTGGACGGGCATTGAACAACAGACCGATGAGTGGTTGTTGCTACTGAGCCTCAAGCCCAGCCTGGTTGTGTGCGATAATGGGCAAAATCTCGTAGCAGCTCTGGGTCTAGCCAGTTTGACGCACATCCCTTGCCAAGCGCATTTGCTGAATTTGGTGGTGCAGAAATTTTTAACGGAACTTCGGCCTTCCCGCTCACCGCCTCCTATGGGACGTGCCCACAAGGTGGAACTCCACCTTGCACATGCTGGAGAGACTGTGCGAGCAGGAGGCAATAGTGGAGTTTCAGCTGTAGCACGCATGGGTCAGTCGCTCTGCGGAACAGCACCACTTCACCACCAACGAATGGGCCTCCATGCGAGACCTGTGTACCATATTGTGGTGTTTTGAATACTCCACCAACATGGCCAGTGCCGACGACGCTGTTCTCAGCGTTACTATCCCACTTCTATGTCTCCTTGAAAAAACACTTCGGGCAATGATTGGAGAGAATGTGGCACAGGAGGAAGTGGAGGAAGAAGAGGGGTCATTTCCACGGTTATCAGGCCAGTCATTCACAAGTGGCTCGGAGGGTGGGTTCCTGCACCAGCATAGGCCAGGTAAAAAAATTTCAAGCCAGGGCACAGTTCTGGAGGATGAGGAGGACGAGGATGATGAGGAGGAGGAGGGACCTTGTTCACAGCAGGGTGGCACCCAATGCAGCTCGTGGGCATTAATGGCGCGTGGCTGTAGGGATACGGAGGACACAGATGATACACCTCCCACAGAGGACAGCTTGTCTTTGCCTCTGGGCAGCCTGGCACACATGAGCGACTACATGCTGCAGTGCCTGCGCAATGACAGCCGAGTTGCCCACATTGTAACTTGTGCTGATTACTGGGTGGCCACCCTGTTGGATCCCCATTACAAGGACAACGTGCCGTCCTTAATTTCCTCACTGGAGCTTGATCGGAAGATGCGCGACTACAAGCGCATGCTGGTAGACGCGCTGCTGAGGGCATTCCCAAATGACACCTGGGGCTCAGTGGAAGCACAAGGCGAAGGCAGAGGAGGAGGAAGAGGCCACCAATGCAGCTGTGGCACCGCCAGCACTTCAGAAGGCAGGGTTAGCATGGCCGAAATGTGGAAAAGCTTTGTCAGCAGCACACCACAACAAACAGCACCACCAGCTGATAGGCAACGTCTTAGCAGGAGGCAGCATTTCAGCAAGATGGTGGAACAGTATGTGTGCATACGCCTACACGTACTGACTGATGGGTCTGCCCCATTCAACTTCTGGGTCTCCAAATTGGGCACATGGCCTGAGCTTGCCCTTTATGCCGTGGAGGGGCTGGCCTGCCCTGCAGCCAGTGCATTGTCTGAACGTGTGTTTAGCACGGCGGGGGGCGTTATAACAGACAAGCACCGCCGCCTGTCCACAGCCAACGTGGACAAGCTAAAGTTTATTAAAATGAACCAGGCATGGATCGCACAAGACTTGTCTGTACCTTGTGCAGAATAGACATTTATACCGGCTTCACACAGCCATTGGTATACTTAAGTGAACTTATTCTTTTTTTTTTTATAGCACATAAGTCTTTATTGGAATTTGTAACAGGAGAAACATGAAAAATAAACCATGGTACATTTTGTAAGGGTCTCAGGAGTAATGAATGTTCTTCCCTTGATTACCAGTGAGAAGTCTCTAGCACGATCGTGGGACCACACAAACACCAAGAAACAGCAGATAGGTTCAAAGTGTGATTAGTTTATTCAGCGTCATTTCATGAGTTTTATTCAGTGAGGAATTTAGGCAGGAAACAAGGGTGGACATGGCTTTTAACCAATCACATTATGACAACTAGTGACAACTCCCATCACAGTGGTCTCATATTAGCCATAACAGTTAAAGTCCAGCAGATTACCATAGTTACAAGAGAAAGAGAGAAGGTTAATCTAACAGTGACCAGTCATTATCTTAAACAAACATCAGCAGATGCTGATAAGTTTTTTCCTGCTAGGGGAATTTTACTGTTTAAAACTTCTAATTATTTTGCTGACCACAAGAAGAAATATTTTAACTCATGATTAACCCATGATTCCCTTTTAATCCCCTCTTAAAATCACAACATGATTTTCTCTAAAGAACCATATTATGCTCTTCTAGTATAAATGCAAATAATAAGTTTATATATTGCATAAAGGACATTAGTATCAACATTCCTGCTTTCCTAAACCATAAGAATATACTTCCAAAAAAATCACCAAAACTTCCTAAACCTTTAAAAGGATTCCATCCTTCCTCAGCTATTTTCCTGGCTCTGTCCTGTAGAACAGTGACCTCTTCCCGGTGTTTATTAATTATCTCATAATAATCTGGTACTTCAAAACTAGTGTTATGTATCCAAGTACAACATTCATCATTTTCTGTAAGTTCACACAACCCTGTTAGTGCGGAACTCATAGACTCTATAGCCATAGCATGTATTTCTAATTGCTTTCTAATTGCTCTCTGTTCTATGCTGAGAAGTTTGATATCTTATCTTGAATCCTTATCTATTATTTCATCTAAGATATTTGAGTAATTATTCAATCTATTCATTACTTCTATTCCCCAACCTGTCCAAGATGGGGACCATGCCCAGGCCTTATCCTAGGTTTTAAACAACTCTCGCTTCCATTTGTGTCTTAATGGATACTTAGGGTGAGGCCCTGCTTCAAGAAGGTGATCATACCCTTCCCCTTTTCCTCCTATGACCCCATAATGGGTACCACGTAAGCTAAGTAACACCATCCTTGGACTTCTAGGGGTATCCAGGGATAACAAACCTTCTCACAACAAATTTAAGTGTTGTTTCCGAGTGACATAGATCTAAAACCTACTAACCTTTGAATAGTGCTGGAAAACCCTGCAAGAGCCAAGAGAGGCATAACTTTACTTAAAATGGGGTTCCTATTATTAACAATGAGATCAATTATAGTACGATTTAATACTTCATCTTTAGTAGTGTATGCAGAGGAGAAATTTGCATTGAGGGAGACATTCAACTTTGATTCACTACACGCTCCTTGACCTTTGCTATGTACATTTCCTAACCTAAAACACCAATCTGGAGAGTGGGTCTTACTGACTATGTGAAAAGATATGGTGTCATTTTCATATATAGCAGATACATTGGTTAAAGACACCGGAGGGGTGCCATTTAGAAAGGGGGCAATCTTCAAAGGGGAAGCTATCAAGGGAATCCTAGCAGTACTAGAATGCAATTTACTACAAATCCAGCATTTATCATATCCTGATCTGTGTGCATATGTATACTTAAGCTTAAGCAACATAATTTTCCCGCCAAACGTTTCAACATCAATATAAGTCATTTCTCTTTTTGCTCTAAAATCACTATTGAATGAATCATAAAATGGGCCACATATGGGGCTCATCATGCCTAAGTCTTCTGAGTGATATATACAGTTAGTGATGAGCCAAACTGGCAGGAACACTATCAGCATTATCAGGAACAGTCCGAACAGTCTTTTCCCAAAATTCTGGGGCAAGAGTATCCAGTATGTCATCTTCAGAGACTTTACCACCTGTTTCACTCTCTCTTTGAGGATTTCCAAAAATTGCTTCTCCTCCTTTGTCTGTGTCTTTGTCTGTGCCTTGCTTCTGCGGCTTAGGGGGAACCTTCTTTACCCTGCTTGCATGGATCCAAGTATTGACTTGTTCAGTCAGAACAGCAGTTCGGGTCACTGCAATCACCGTAGTTGGGGGTCCAAACGGAAACTCCTGCTTCTTGTTCCGGTTCAGTTGCTTTATGACCACAACATCACCCGGTGCAAAGGGATGGGTTGTTTCCTGTGAAGGCAAAGGAAGAGTGTGAGCCACGTTTCTATAGACACTGTTTAATTTTTCAATCAGTTTTCTACAATACTCTTCCTGTATTTGTTCCAAATCTCCTCTTTATATCACTAAAGGTTTCTTGGCCCAAGGAGTGGGAAAAGGTCTACCCATTAATATTTCAAAGGGGGAAAGACTATTGGCCTTAGAGGGGGTCATTCTGATCTCAGCCAGAATAGCGGGCAGTGAATTCTTCCATTTGTGATAAGTGCCTCCTGTTGCTTTTCTGAGCTTATCTTTGATTGTCCTATTCATTCTTTCCACTATCCCTGAACTCTGAGGATGATAAGGTATGTGACATTTCCACTCAATTTGGAGTAGCTGCACAAGCTCCTGACATACCTTGGAAATAAATGCGGGCCCATTGTCAGAGTTTATCTGAACTGGACATCCCCATCTTGGGATCACTTCTTGAGTTAAGATTCTAACTACAGTTTTGGTATCTTCTTTTGTTGTCACAAAGCACTCAGGCCATCTGCTGAACATGTCTACAATTACTAGTAGGTATTCTTGCCTTTTGATTAGTTTAGGCATGTGGGTGAAATCAATCTGTAAGTGTGTGAAGGGTGAGGTAGGGTATTGTAAGTGGTCGTGTGAGGGCTTGTTAGGATGTTCCTTATGTATTCAATGCATCTAGCCACAGAGGCTTTATAGAGTGAAGCGAGATTTAAAATGCAAAAATCTTATGCTATCAGTTCTGCAGTGACTTTCCATCCCCTGTGTCCTATACCATGGTACTGTGAAATGAACAAAGGTGCACTTGCTTGTGGAATACCTGGGCGCCCCTCTTTAGAGATGAGCCCTTTGTCAGGGTTCAGCTTCAAACCCTGTGTGGACTAGAAATCCAGGTCCTCCGCAGTTGCAAAGGCCTGAAGATCCTGGAGCACTTGCTCCCAGGGAGGGGAGGGGGCTACCAAGGAAGGTAATTGCGCAAAGGCCTGAACAGCACTGGCAGCCATCTTTGCAGCCGCATCCGCCAGAGCATTACCTTTGGCAATGTGGTCTGTACCATTAGTGTGTGCTCTACAATGAATGATAGCAATTTTTGATGGGAGGTGGATGGATGCCAGCAGATCATTGACCACGGTGGAGTGAGAAATTGCCTTGCCATCTGCTGCAATGAAACCTCTTCTCTGCCATATCACCCCGTGATCAAATACGACTCCATGAGCGTATTTGGAGTCAGTGTAAATGTTTACTTCTTGGCCTTCAAAAAGTTGACATGCTTGGGTCAAAGCAATTAACTCTGCAGCTTGTGCAGATTGAAGCTTAATTGGTTTGGCTTCCAAAACTAGTTCAGGTAACTGGACAACGGCATAGCCAGCATGATAAGTGTTATCATCTGGGCGGGAACAGGAGCCATCCACAAAGACAGTCTGTACTCCTTCCATTGGAGAAGAGAGCAAGTCAGCCCTTGGTGATGTATCCTGATGAATGATTTCAATACAGTCATGTGGGTGAACAATTTCACCACCTTCCCATTTCAACCCCAACAAGGCATTTAGCACAGGGGCAGGGCCAGAAGTGGGAGAACTGTACTTGATTGTCAGGGAAGGATTACTCAAGAGGATAACTTCATATCCACTGAGCCATTGGGCAGACATGTGTTGGGTGTGCAGATTTTTCAACAGAAACATTATCTGATGAGTAGTGTGTAGCACCATGGGGTGACCCATTGTAAAGGGTGTTGCCATCTCTACTGCCATAGCACATGAGGCCAAGGCACTCAGACACTCTGGCATGCCCTGTACCGGAGTTGGAACTACTCTAGAAAAGAAGGCTACAGGCCTCAGCTTGCCTCCATGCTCCTGTGCTAGGATCCCAGCCATTGTTTTACAATTGTCCCTCGCATACAAGTGAAACATTTTACAATACACAGGCAATCCGAGACCAGGAGCTGTTACCATAGCAGTTTTGAGATACACAAAAGCATTAACCATTTCATCAGACCATTGTACAAGATCAGGACTGTCAAGCAGAGTAGCTTGTCTCAGGATGTTGTCATAGAAGGAACAGTCTGGTATCCATTGGCGGCAGTAACCAATCATACCAAGAAAAGTCAGCATGTCTTTCTTTGTTTGTGGGCGGGGCAGACCCACGAGAGCCGCAGCTGTTTTGTGACTGAGACATGAGACAAAGTGAAACCAAGTTATTCCACAGTTTCCTGACACCACTGTAACTTCTTTCTAGACACTTTGTGACCTGTCTGTGCTAAGTGTTCCAACAGTGAAATTGAGTCTTTTTCATAGTGCTCTCTGACCAGATTGCTCAACAATAAGTCATTGACGTATTGATGGAGGACTGAACTATGGCTAGGTGCCCAGGATTGTAGTGTAGCCTGGAGTGCTATTGAGTAGACTGCCGGTGAGTCTATGTAACCTTCGGCAAGACGGGTCCAGGTTAACTGGCTCAGATGAAAACAGAAGGCTAGTAGTAGTTGTGTCTCTTCATCAACTGGGACGGAACGAAAAGCATTTGACAGATCAATAACTGTAAAAAACTTTGCATCAGCAGGTATGGAGGTAATGAGAGATGGAACATCAGGTACAATGGGAACTATGGGCATCACCAAATTATTAATGGCCCTTAGGTCTTGTACAAATCTATAGGATCAATCAAGTTTCTTTACTGGGTTAATGGGAGTATTAAAAGGTCATATGATTGGTTTCAATATCCCTTTCTTCAAGAAGTGTTCAACCAGCGGGGCTATTCCTTCCTCTTTCTCTTTAGACAATGGGTACTGTTTTTGAAAAATAGGAACTATCCCAGGTTTCAGTCTGGCCTTGTAAGGTGTGCATAAGATGTGTCCAACATCCAAACCATTGCTGGCCCAAACAGGGTGATCTGCTGGAAACACAGATAGAACATCATCTGAGTAGCAATAATCTGGAACTTGAGTCTCATGATCAGAGATCAATGAGATCTTCTCCATGGGAAACTCCTTTGCTAACCTAAGAAAAGGAAATGTGACAAAAACACCTCCTCCCTTGGTGAGGGAAATGTCTATCTCCAGTAAACCTATTAGGTCTCTACCCAATAAATTTACTGGACAGGATGGAATGATCCAGAAAGAATGATGTAGCAGTGTTTGGCCTGTTGTCATGTCTGTGACTGGAAGGGGTGGTGTTTTATATGTTTTAGTCAGTATCCCATTTTTTTTTTGTAGCACTCATCCCTTGTTGAAGTATTTTATTGAAGTTTACAATAAACAGCAGTACATAAGAAAGAAAAGGAGTTATAATATTGTATAAGTACTAAAAAGTTGGCATGAATGTATATAGTCTAGACATAAGGATGCTCCAGCTACTGCGCATAGCGTATGCGTACTGGCTATGGGAATCAAATATAACTGTGTAACAACCTAAACCTTAGCGATGTGTATTAGTCAAAGATAACTTCTGATTTCTTCAGTATTCAGCTTGTATAGAAAATCTAGCAGACCATTATATGCTCGAGTCAAAAAGCCAACAAGAGGTAGCTCGTGGGAGGTTGTCAGTATCCCATTTATTCCCATAGAAGGTTCAGCATCCTCTCTCTCACCCATGTACATGTCCTCTGAAATTGTGGACTTATTAGCTCCCGTGTCAAGGACAAAAGGAGAGACCCTTCCATTAACCATGAGGGGTACTAGGGGGGCTTCAGTGTGGTCATCAGTTAGAAGTGGGAATGCTGGGATACTACCTTCCGGGCAACCTCATGACTGGTACTGAGGCTGGTTCCAGGGCAAGGGATAACGCACAGCAGGAGCTTGTGTAGGGGCCTGTTGTATTTGTCCTTGTCCTAGGGGGGCTTGTTGAATCTGCGGTGGGTTCATAGGTTTGGGTGGGTGGGGACATTGATTCTTCCAATGGCCTTCTCGGCCACAGTTGAAACAATGTGTGCGCCTAGTTCCTCCATTCTGACCCCCCCGCCCTGAACCTGACCATCTGCCTTTCCCTCTTCCTCCTCCTCTCACCCATTTCCGGTGTTCTCCAGAATCATCCCGGGGCCTTGCATGCATTGGATTACAATGCTGTAATCCTTCCTGATAATGTAGTGTTGTAACTCCTTTTGAGTCAAAACAACCTGTTGCGTCCCTCTCCATTACTTTACTAGTAAATTCTTTCACTTTCAATTTTGGCCATTCAGAAATCAACTGCTTCACCATGAGTCCACATTCATTTCTCAAACTGGTAATGAATGTCTGTATAAACAATGGACCCATTGCGTCCTCTATAGGCAAACCTGCTTCTTCCTTCCACACTTTCGTAAACCTTTTAAGAAAATCAACAACTTCTTCTTTCACCTTTTGTTTGCATGCAATAGCCGTGGGGAGAGAGGTTCTGTCACTAAACACTACCTTCATTTCTTTCTCCAATTGCTCCCACATTTTTTTTCTGACCTCCTTCGGTATTAAGATCATACGAGCTGGCTGCTGTGCCAGGCGGCTGAATTCTATTTATGGAAGGGACACGCTCCCAGTTCCATGCTCTTTCCTGATCGTATCCCATGATACCATCAGTGATTAACCTCATGTCTTCTTGGGTGTACTTTCTGCCTTTGCATGCTCTTTTAAGGTAGTTTAAACAGGCCATGGGGTTAATTTGAGGTTTCGGGGCTTTACTGATAATATTAGTTAGTTCCCCAAATTCCAAGGGCTTGAGGATCATTTGATCACCCATAATTAAGTAAGGGAATGTAGCTAGAGCTTGCGTGGGGGCTCTTCTCCCCCTGTTGCTTCTCCTTTCTTATCTAATTCCTGTACTTCATCCTCATCTTCCCCTTGGGACTCTGGGGCTTCCTCTGGGGTTGCTGGACAAGATGTATCACTCGTACCTTCATTCCCTTTTGACCCCTTCTTCTTTCCATACATATTCCTGTCCTTTACCTCTCGTGGAAGAGTGGGTCTACCCTCAAGTCTATCCCTCTCCCGTGCCTGCCTTTTCTGCACTTCTTCCTTTAATTCACTCATCTGCTCACTCATTGCTTCCACTTTCTCCTGTAATACTTCCAACGTTGCTTTTGGGACGCTTACTGTCTCATCATCACTAGCCTCTTCTTTTGAGGTCCCTGCCTGGACTAACGGTGTCTCGTCCTGAATTGGTGGAACCTCTTGGACCTGAACCAGGTCAGCATGTACTAGGTCTGGGGATGGCTGAGGAGCTGAGGGCCGATGAGGAGCTTGTGGGCCAAAAGCTAATGCAGCTATTTGTATAAGCTCGTCATCCTTAGAGCAGGGTATAAGGGACAGTATGCAAGTGGATAAGGAGCACTTGAAGAAGCCAGAAACGGACGCTTCACCGTTGCTTCTATTGCATGTAGTTGCTCAGGAGTAAAAGTGGGCGCTGCAGCCTTTTTGACCTTCTTCACCTTGGGTTTGCATTTGGGCATTTTTGGCATTCGGGGTAATACTATTTTCTTTTTATTCTCACCTTCTTTTTCCTTATTATCACTCTTGTTATCCTGAATACTCTTATTATCCTTAACACTCTCTGTTCCCTCAACATCACACCAAAAAGGAGCCACCGGGGGCATGGCCGGCAGCGGACCGAGATGGCAGCCTAAGAGAGGAGCTCCGTGAACCAGAGCAGACCAGCGGCATGCAGCAGACTTCAGAGGCAACCATCGATCACCCACATCAGGCGTTCTGGTATCCAAGTGCCCAGGTGCAATGACGAGGAAGCGCAAGGAGGATAGGAAGCCTCAGAAGCTGACCATGTACTTCACACAGGCCGTGGATGGAGGTAGGCAAGATGGCGCCAGACCATCATCTACACCTGCACATACCCCGGCAGCCCAGGCATCCCATCCAGGTCTGAAAAGGAGCAATACAAGCTCCAAAAATAGCCCTGACTCCTATCCTCCCACACCACATCAGCCAGCCCGGCCAAAGCTAAATTCAGGGTGGATGGCGGCAGATGCAGTATGGCACCAAGCACGGGCACCGAGTCGGGAGAGGAGACAAGAGAACTACCAGACTCCATAGAGGAGTTCCCTATATCCAATGCTCCTGTAGTAGGCTCGGTCCTGAAAGATATGTTACTCTCCCTTAGAAGCTCATTACACGCAGATATTGTCTCCTGTATGCAAAAGTTTCACAGGGAAGTGAGAGAGGTGGAAAACAGAGTGGAGCACGTGGAATCTAAAATGGGGGAATTCGCAGCGACTATAAATGACCTGGTAGATGAACATGATTTTAGTGAAAACGAAATGGAGGCCATAAAAGCCAAATTAGCTGATATAGAAGACAGGATCAGAAAGAACAACCTAAAAATCAGGGGGATCCCAGAGTCAGTGCAACAGGGTGATCTCCGGGCCTATGCCACAGACCTCTTCAAAGGACTAATACCAGAGCTTACGGATCTAGATGTGACCATTGATAGGATACATCATTTGCCAAAACCAGCATTCCTACCTGAGCAAACCCCTAGAGATGTAATTTTACGCCTGCACTTTTACCACATCAAGGAAAAATTAATGGCTATAAAAGCTGAGAATGTCCCCATAAAATTTCAGAACCTTCAATTTTTCACGGATCTCTCACAATATACTTTACAAAAAAGGAAAAACCTCAACACTATCACTAAGGTGCTCAGAAATCATAATATTGGCTATAAATGGGGATACCCTACTAAAATAACAATAGACAAGGATGGGGCCACGCACGTTGTGGACTCAATGGAAAAAGGACTATCGCTACTGAAAAAAATGGCAAATCGTCCCAGAGCCAGGCAAAAACCGCCCACAGCACCATAATATACCTCCAGTGGAACAAGACTGGAGAGTAGTCACATCCAAAAATGCCAAAAGTCAGAATTGACATATTTTTATTTGTTTTATACAAATTGATAATTTAAACGCAAATGTGAGTGTCATAAACAGTTGTTATAATAAATATTTTAAAAACGTGAATACACTAAAAGAAGTCCTTTCTTTTGTTTTTCTCACACCAACGTCTGGGGGGGGGGTCTTTTGTTTATCTAAAAAGCCTGTGGGAACCAAGCTCCCAACCAGCAACATGGAGAAATCAGAAATATACTAAGGAGACATATGTGAGACCCCTAGAGGCTTCACAAAGAAATCTTTATATGCAAGGGTGCTAGCATATCCCAAGTGAGGGGCTAGTACACTTATTGGTGACACCTGCTAAGGAATTGCAATCACGTGCACAACTGTGACCAGCACTGTATAGGTGTCCCACTCTGGTGGAGGATACTCTAAGGACACATAGATGTTGGACTTTTAATTTTATATTTGGTTTTATTTACCCACAGGATTCTTATCTAAACAGCATACTGTAAATTATATTTGTCTACTCATCCCTGTCTATGTGTCCAGCCTTGAGACACATAGCAGACCTACTCTGTCTTAAAGAGGCAGAGTCACTAGATCTATGGTATACTGCATTTCATGTTAAATTGATCTATATGTTAATTTTGTCAAATAGACAGCACTGCCTAGATGTAAAATAACCTTTTCGCACCAGTCACTTTATTTTACATGAACTCACTTATTGTATAATAACACTATTAGAGATAGCGCTGCACTACACTCAGATTTTTACATTACTGGATAATCATGGATAGCTATCAAAAGTGCTAGCAGCTGTCAAAAAATTACTTTTGTTTCATGTTTATTCAATTTTGGTATTTTTCACATAGGAATGTAAATACACTTTTGATTATTGATGGTAGCGCCTGAGTACACAATAATCACTGTTTAAAAATACAAATGCACTTGGAGATTCCATAGGGGGCGGTGACCGGATGTGCAGGTGAGAGGAAGGAGGAAGGCTGCTCTCTTCCCTCGTCCCCCCAGGGAAGTCATGGACGCTGAGACGCCGAATGTCTGCCCGCGCTAAGCCCGCTAAGCTCGGGCGCATAGTCGTGGCTTAGCAGCTCTCCAGCAACCCGCTGCCCCAGACTGTTCTGCTGCTCCGGACACGGCATTGAGCACGGATGAAGAACAGTAGAGCAACAAGACACGCAAAGCCGGCCACCTGAACGAACCAGACGGGATCAGTCACACCGCTTCCCCGCTAAAGGCTCTCTCCAATACCCCGCAGAAAGCAGGAAAGGAGACTTGATCGACCCCTGCAACAAACTATAATCAGTGAGATGAGAAAAGAGCGATAAAACCTGGGTATTGAATGACGCGTGGTAAGGTAAGACAAGCAGGGAAAGCGGGGCGCGGTGACCGGAAAAGGTTCGTAGTAAGATTATTCATTCTTTGTGCCTCCGATATTATATGGTGCCATATGAATAATAGCAGATAAAGTTATATTGATATTCTTCATAAAGACTGTTAAAGACTGTTAAACAGTGTACTCTACAAGTACATAGTGCTCTGTACTGTGTTTTCCTACAAAGGGAATATAAGATAAGCACATAAAGGAAGACTGTCCCTCAGGTTCCCCATCGCATCCTACAGGCTTTCTCTTTTCTGATCGTAAGAGCAAGCCACCATCCCCAGCCCCTGCTACGGAATACTATCTATAAATAATAAGGGAAAATGAGTTGGAACCGTGCGCATAGATAGTAGATCTAAACACTCCGCATACTGCACCACACCATTGCACAAGGGAACATAAGAATTATACAAGGAAGGGTGCCTGGAAAAAAAAAAAAAATTTTGTTGTTATCCCTGAGAGAGGGTGGTTCTGGCAAGACCGTAAGACCAGGGAGGGTCCCCCCACCACATCTAGTGGGCTCACCCAAAATCCATATCCAAAGGTCACCCCCGAAGATAAAATACCTCAAGAGGACTGCCAAAGGGCCCAATAGAACTGTGCGCCAAGGGTCCAGGCCGGGTGCAGGTGAATAAGCATACGTAGAAACTACAGGGGCAGGTGGAAAGAGAAAGAGAGAACCATTGAAGCAAACAAAAAAAAAATATAAAGTGAAATATGGATAAAGACAAAGGGAAAGAGAAGAAGAACCAGAACCAGAACCAAACAGTTATTGCACAGGGAAAACTATCCCTCTCCCCACTTAAAGGGGGGACAACCCCCACAAACCCAAATAAAAATACAACCGGAGGAGCAGTGACCCGAAAAAGCCAGCTGAAGGGGGCGAAGGGGGAACAGAAGTTGGAAATCGCTACAACGATTATGGAAGAAAACATAGAAAAAGAGACGGAGCCAACCATGAGGGAAGTATTCGAGGCAATAAATATATGCAAAACAATGGTGCAGGAGCTGAATTAACAGATGAAGAGCCTTAAAGAGGAGATTTGCCTGGTCAGGCAGGACGCACAAAAAACGCAAGAAAGGATGAAAGAAATGGAAGAGAGGATCAGTCAAACAGAAGACGAGATAAGCCCAATAAAAAAGGACATACAGCTGCTTGGAAAAAAAATTGACCCATACATCGATAAAATAGAAGATATGGAGAATAGATTAAGAAGAAACAACTTTCGGATAATGGGGCTCCCAGAAGGGAGTGAAGGAGTGAACCCTATAGAGTTTGTCGAGAAATGGCTTGTGGGGAATTTTGGAAGGGAAGTATTTTCCCAATTTTTTGCGGTAGAAAGGGCGCATCGAGTGCCATTCAGACCCCCACCATCAGGAGGACGCCCAAGATTCATGATCAAAATTCTCTTCTTCAGGGATAAAGAAACGATCCTTAGGAAGGCGCAGGGAAAAAGGGAATATAATCCACAATGGGAACCGGATATTAATCTATCCAGATTTTTCTCCAGAGATACAGAGAAAACGAGCAAAATACATGGATATAAAAAAAAGGTTTCAAGAAAGGAAAATTACATACGCAATGCTTTACCCCGCAAGACTACGAATAGTGGCAGATGGGGCCACAATCTTTTTTAACTCCGCAGAAGAGGCACAAAACTGGCTGGAGAGGCGTAGCGCGAAATCCCAGACGTCGGGAGAAACAGAAGAGTCCAACCAATAGACATAAATCGCTACATCAAAGACCAATGGACTATATCTACATAATATAGGGAGGGTAGAGGGAAGAGGGTTGCTGTATAAGAGTAAGTGTAGGAGAGTGGTCTAGTGTGAATGCTGGTTAACGAAAGAGAAATGGCAAACAAACAGGGGAGGGATGGGAAGATAGGGAAGGGGGGAGAGAAGGGGGTGGGGAAGGGATAGGGTGGGGAGGGGGAAAAGGGGTGAGAAAGAATCTGGTCACAAAAAACGTCCAACAGGTGGACCCCGTCGGGATCAAGAGTTTGCACGGAGTGGAAGAAACTCCCACCCGGAATCTTCGATGAAGCCGGGTGGCAGTAGGTTGAATGGAAAAAATAATATGAAACAGAGAGGGAAAGGAAGGGACACTTTAATAGACACTAAGGAACTCGGAAAGGAAAAAAAAAAAGAAAAAAACAACAACACGAAAAAAATCGAAACACGCAAGCACAATATAGAATAAATGGAATAAACACATTAAGGGGGAAAAATCGAGTAAAACGCTTAAACACGATTAGGTGGTACGAAAGTAGGATTAGACCATATGCCGGCTGATGAATGGCGAATATGTTCATGGAATGTCAGAGGACTAAATAATACAAAAAAAAGAAGCGCAGTAATAGCAACAATAAAACAACACAATGCAGCAATAGTGTGCCTACAAGAAACACATCTGGTACAAGAAACAATTAAACATCTGATCTATAGGAGCTATCAACAACAATTTCACTCAACTCACACGGCATACTCACGGGGGGTGACTATATTGGTAAAAACTGGGATTGTGTTCGAATGTAAAAAAGTCAAAAAGGATAACGAGGGTAGATATATATTTCTACACTGCGTGATAGAGGGGAAAGAGTGGATCCTAGCCAATTTATACACACCCCCACCTTTTAAACCTGATATACTATATAAACTGATTGCTTTTGTCTCGAATAAACCGGGGGTGCCGATTCTGGCGGTTGGGGACTTCAATGGAGTCATGTCAGAAAAACTAGACAGATACCCAATTAGAAGAGAGGCTAACTCCAATGCAGAGAACGCACTGGTGCAGATAGTGGAAGAAATGGACTGGAAGGACCTGTGGAGAACAAGAAACCCTGCTGAACAGCGGTATTCCTGTTATTCAAAGACACATGGTTCCTTATCGCGAATTGATATGGCCATAGGGAATGACCTAACGATCGAAAAAATGGGAAGTATAGATTATAAAGCCAGAGCGATCTCGGACCATTCCCCTTTGATAGTAGGGATCAGACGAGAAGTAACCTATGGGTATAGAGAATGGAAGTTAAATCCCTACTGGCTAGGAATAATAGGAAACCCCGAAAAGGTCTAAGAGCAGATAAAAGAATATATAAATAAAAATGCAGGGACAACAAGAATGGGAATAATATGGGATTCCCTCAAAGCCTATATCCGAGGTATAATGATTCAGGAAACGGCTAGAATCAAAAAACAAACTAGGGACCGAGAAAAGGTAGCAATGGACCGAGTGGTAGAAGCCGAAAAAAAGTATATACAAGACCCAACAGAAGAAAAGCGCTTGGCATGGGTGGAGGAACAGGAGGAATGTCGTCAGCTTCAAATAGAGAAAGCAGAGGCGAAGCGAAGGTCCAGACAAAAAGAATGCTTTGAAGAAGGGGAAAGTGTGGGCCACTTACTAGCGACATTGGTCAAAAGCAATAAGCGAATAAATAGTATAACCGCAATAAAAACGGAAGGGGGCAGTATTATAACACAAGGTAAAACAATTAATGAGGAATTCAAAAAATTTTATGAGCACTTATACAATACACAGGCACAGAACCAAGAGAGGGAGACGTGGGATTTCCTACAAGGGGTGGAAATACCCCAGCTTACAGCCGAGGATAGAGAAAGTTTGGAGAGCCCACTGACCGAACAAGAACTCTGGGAGGTAATAAGAAAGATGCCAAATCAGAAAGCGCCGGGACCGGACGGGCTTCCGGTAGAAGTTTATAAAGAATATGGAGAGGTCCTAGTCCCGACGCTGCTGAGGACATTCAATAGGGCAAAAGAGGAGGGTGGATTGCCAGAATCGATGCAGGAATCCATAATCACTGTCTTCCCAAAAGAGGGAAAGGACCAGCAGAGCCCGGCATCGTATAGGCCAATTTCTCTGCTGGGGGTTGATGTTAAGATTCTAGCCGGTGTATTAGCGGCAAGATTAGGTAGAATAATCACAAAGTATATCCATCCAGATCAGTCAGGCTTTATGCCAGGACGGGCCACACATACAAACATTAGAAGAGCGTATTTAAACATGCAGATACCGACTCTCAACGAAGGAGCCAGAGCAGTTTTAGCACTGGACATAGATAAAGCATTTGACACGGTGGAGTGGCACTATCTGTGGCAGGTGATGGATAGATTTGGCATAGGCCCAGAATATACAGGATGGGTGAAACGGCTATACGCAAGGCCAAGAGCAAGGGTAAAGACAAACAGCCAAGTGTCAGGAACTTTTACCCTGACACGTGGAACCAGACAGGGGTGTCCACTGTCACCGATGCTATTTGCCCTAGTAATCGAACCATTAGCAATAGCTATTAGATCCTCCAGAGAGATAAAGGGATTTCAAAGGAAAAAAGGCAAAGAAAAAATAGCGCTATATGCTGACGACCTGCTACTGTTCCTAAACGATACACAGAACACCTTAGATGCGGTCTTGAATTTAACTGAGAAACTTGGAAAAATCTCTGGACTGCAAATTAACTGGAGAAAATCATATATAATGCCAATAGATACAAATGGGCCCATAGAAACAAACCGTGTGTTAAACATACAACAGACAGATAACATTAAATACTTAGGAATAAACATCACCAAAAACCCTAAACGTTTTATAAAAGAAAATCTAGAGGAGATAATAAAAAAATGTAAAGAGAAGAGCCGAGTATGGAGGAGACTCCCACTGTCCGTGGCAGGTCGATGCAACTTAATAAAAATGATTTGGCTCCCCCAACTGAACTATATTCTACAGAACACACCAGTATGGATAGCGAAGGGATGGTACAGTAAAATTGAAGCAAAATTCAGAGAATTAATATGGAAGGGGAGACAGCCCAGGGACAGGGGAGGACTGGCAGTACCACACCCATGGAGCTATTTTTTGGCGACACAAACAATCCATCTGAGAGGTTGTAATATGATAGAAGGCGGGGATAGAAATATGAAACTAATAAAGAATGAAACAAAACATAAGAGCGATATAGAACTGTTAGAGGCAGGCAACATCCACAGGAGATCCCTACGTGTAAACTGATAATCAAAGTATGGGAATAGTTAAAGAAAGCATTTGGATACAAAGGGTTCACAATACACTCCCCAATATGGGACAATAACAATATACAAGAAACACTGAAAGTAGAACGGAACAAGGAATGGGAAAAACAAGGAGTAACACAACTTCACCAGTTATATACAGAGGGATATATTAAAACATTCCCAAAAATACAAGAAGAGTATGGGATATCTAAAAAGTCCTATTACACATATTTGCAATTAAAACGCGCACTGGAGAGGCAGTTTAAAAACAAGATGGTAGAGTGGTGTGAGTTAAATAAATTGACAAAGGTAATAAATAAAAATCAGGCAAAAGGAAGAAATACCACCAAGGAACTAACATGTAGGGAAAAATGGGACAGGGACGTGGGTGGAATTACAGAAGAACAATGGGAGAGAATATTAGAAATGTGTCCAGTGGTATCCATGTCCCCGTCCCAGAGAGTCTCACACCTAATGGTGATTCATAGGGCTTACTATACCCCATTAAGACTATTTCGGTACGGGAACAGACCAGATTCAAAATGCCCCAGATGTGGCGAGGAAAATAGCAACCTTATACACATGCTATGGAGATGCCCTAAATTACATAGATATTGGACAGAAATAATGGAAATAATTAATGAAGTCTTTGAGATCGAGTTAGACAAAAATCCAAAGCTGTGTATAATGGGCTATATTGAAAAGAATAAGATGCCATTTAAAAAGCAAATATCAATAGTTAGATGTTTATATAACGCACGAAAACTCATCGCAAAAAACTGGGTAGCAACAAACACCCCACAGATAGAGGAATGGGTCACAGAAATCGATAGAACTATAATAAATGAAGAATATATATATAAAAAAAGAGGAAAAAGCGAACAGCATAAAGAGAGATGGGAACCATGGATAAAGAGAATAAGAGGAGGTAGAAGAATAGGTGGTCGGCAGTAATAAAAATAAGCGTGGACTGTAAGGAAAAAGGAAAAAAAAAAAGGGCAATAAAGGAGTGTCCGGTGGAAAATAGGATGAAAGTGGAAGGATGAATGAGTGATGGGTCGGAAATCCCGTAGATATATCTCCTCCCCCCATGATAAGAAAGGATAATAAAAAAGGGGACCTACGATGGGCGGCGAGGAAGGCAAAGGGTAGAAAGAGTCGGGATTATTAACTAATAAAGAAAATACATATTTTTATGTCTTGCTAAGATAAATATTATTCCACAATGATGTGAAGTAGCCAGAAACTGGAATGATAAACCAGCATGAATACAAGTGAACTGGCGAAAGACTGAAGTGGGAAAAAAAAAAAAAAGAAAAAAAAATACAAATACATTTAGGCCTTATGCATACTAAAAGTGAGAGGCTGAAAATTCTTGGATTGTCCCTACACCTGGGGAGCTGCAGGTGTTATATGCAGCCTGCTATACATATGGATGGTTGTATGCAGCAGGTTGTATGTAAAAGCTGATGCTTTAGTGCATTGGTGTTTACCCGCACATGTGTATATGATATATTTCTCAAACCTGGAAATTTTACACCTGCTGCTCCCTGGGCAAAGTAGAACACATGGAATTTTGTGATGGCCATATTTTTAGCCTCCCACTGTGTGCTTGAGGCCTTAATGTTTTTCTTTAGTGTTACAATAAATGTTGTCATTTTAACAAGTGTAACATTTTCTGCTGTAGTTCATAAGCAGAGTATAGTGAAATGGTTATACTGTATATGGGGAGTAAAGCATAGCTGATAAATTGGTACTGTGCTATTTTTTGTGACTGGCTTTGGAATATTGTATAATCTAGAGACTTACCATATCTTTACCTTTTTCATAGTAGTAATTTTAAAGGAAAACTAGTTGCCTGGTTTTCCATAGCTCACTAACATGGAACAAGCAGATCAAGAAAGGTAAGAAAGGTCCAGAAAAAAAGGCAGAATATGCATACTTGTTCTCAGTGACAAAGTACAACTTCCAGGCAACTAATAGCTTTAGAAGCAGAGGTCAACAATAGCATCTACCATACTTTCTTAACCACTTGCCGACCGCCGATCGGCATCTGACGGCGACAAAGTGGTTCGTTATCGCAAAACGCCGTCATACGACGGCGGCTGCGATAACGCGCTCACTGTGTCCGGGGGGGTCCAGGGAGCGGGTGCGGCGGCTTCGATTGCCGCCGGCTACCCGCGATGGCCCCCCCGGAGCGAATGAGCGGGGTCCGTGTATGTAAACACGGACCTCCGCTCTGTGTGAGGGGGAAGGGAAGTGATCACAGCCTTCTCGTACATGAAGGCTGTGATAACTTCCTTTCCCCAGATAGGCAGTCCCCAATACAGTTAGAACACGCCCAGGGAACATAGTTAACCCTTAGCGCGCCCCCTGCAGGTTAACCCCTTCACTGCCAATGGCATTTACACAGTAATCAGTGCATTTTTATAGCACTGATCGCTGTATAAA
>BLSH010223408.1:160284-171074 GCA_018402905.1 Glandirana rugosa | reverse complement strand
TTTTTCGATGTCCAGAGTCGGATGAGGACAACAGAACCCGATCCCGCCGACGGTACCAAAACGCTAACAGGGAACACATGTTTACTTCTCTAAATGTTATGTGTACCTCAGGGTTGGGGCCCCTTCATTGATAACGTCGAAAATTGGAACATGTTCGTATGTAAAAGAGTAGTAGGGTTCAGTGGTCCAGACCCCGGAGATAGTTTCACGAAACAGACTCATACAACAGTTTTACCATAAGTAACCGCCGTCATTGATCACAACTCGCTTGGGCCTGACATTGCAAGCCCAGGCATGGCTTGAAAACCCACAGGCACCGTGCCTGGGCCGAACCCGAACGATTTTTGAAATGTCCGGGTCCGGGTCCGTGCCACGGACACCCAAAAGTTCGGTACGGACCCGAACGTTACAGTCCGGGTTCGCTCAACACTAGTTACTGCCGCCAATGAATACCATTTTGACAACATACTCAGACAAAGCACTTTGATAGAGGCCCCAGACCTGGTGACTTGGGATGATGAGAAAATGTATGCTTGTACAAGGTTAAAAGCTGCAATAGTTACTTCCCCGGGGTTGGGACTCCATGTGTATTGTAAATCTCTTCATTTGTACACAAGGGACAATCGCAAAACCATGGCAGCCGCCCTAGCCCAAGACAACAGGAGTAGGCTGAGACCTGTAGCTTTTTTTTCCAAAGTAGTTCCAGTTCTGATGCAAGGCATGCTGGCGTGTCTGCGCACCCTAGCAGTCTGCACCATGGGTATTGAAATGTCAGTCACAATAACTCTATGACATTCTACACATTTATATACCTCACACCAGGCATTATTTTTGTTTAGGAATCTGAACACTCAATACGTGTCCACTCAGAGGCTCACTGGATATAATAAGGGGACCCCCATATCCCGGCCCACTCATGTGAATTAGTATCGGGTACCCTTACTAATTCGCCAAAAAGTGTCAAAAAAGAAAAAAACACAGGAGACAATTAGAGACAAGTCCTTTATTTAAAAAGAAAAAAGTGTCCCCCGTTGTAATCCATCGTCAATCACGAAGGACCGGAGAAAAAAAAAAGCTGCAACGGCTCCTCCTCCATGGGAGGGCAACCGCCGACTGACTGTTTTTTGTTTTGAAAGTTTATTTATATGGCAGGGCGGGGCCAACTGGTGACGTATACGCACGACCCACCCAAGGGGCTGGGTCACTTGCTTACGTCACCGGGTGGCCCGCCCTGCCATATAAATAAACTGTCAGAGCAAAAAGTGTGCAGATGGCAGGAGCCCTCCCGACAGGGAGGGGCTGTGTGTACTGTCTGTACACAAATGCATTATAGGGCCTCCGCAGCAGCGAAGTCGCTGCAAATGTCCTATAATGTTCTAAATTTGACGAATGTGCAAGCGCCCGATGTTCGAGTCAACTGCAGGCCCATCCCTATAAATGATCTCTAAGAAGCCATTCATCTCCCTTTACAGCTAGCTATTATTTACTGCAGATCATATGTTACAATCACTGTAGACTTCTGCAACAAAGGAAGATCTTCTGTATTGGTCTTCACAAAGTTTGGAAAGTTTTCAAAAAGAGTCATTGCCAAAGGGGGGAGGATAGGCATACCTCAAGGTAGTGCCCCACTTTTGTATTTAGTACCATGGAATAGGACACAGGGGATATAAGGAAATAGCAAAGGTTCTAGGTGCCTTCACCTTAAATATGGAAGATGCTAAAACAATGGTAAAAATACTAGTAAGAGAAATCATGCTGAGATGGGGCTGTCCATCGCAGATCAGTTCAGACAATGGGCCAGCTTTCAGTGCTAAGGTGTGTCAGAACAGATTTAATGGAAGTCCACTTTCTTTGCCACCCACAAAGTTCTGGTATAGTGGAAGGGATGAATAGGAACAAGGGTAAGATTAGGAAGGTTACTGGAGGCACATTTGCCAAAAGGGAAATTGTGCTGCCAGCAATACTAGTAGAAATAAGAATGACACCTGCTAAAATAACTAAGTTATCACCATTTGAAGTGATTATGGGTAGAGTTGAGCGAACACCTGGACGTTCGGGTTCTGCGGGTCCAAACGAACTTTGGAAAAAAGCCCGGGTTCGGCACCGAATGTTGCCCAACGTTATCCCGGACCCCGAACCCCATTGAAGTCAATGGGGACCCGAACTTTTAGGCACAAAAATGGCTGTAACAAAGTCCTGGCAAGTGCTAGAGGGCTGCAAAAGGAAGTAAAATGGGGGTAAGAGTAGGGCAAGTGCCCTACAAGAAAATGGGGATAGGGAAAATAAATTAAAATCAAATAAACTAGGATATGATTTTTGAACAATAATGTGTCACTTACAGCTGCAGCTAAAACCTCTCCCTTTAGAACTAGGAGATGATTTTTGAACAATAATCTGTCCCTCTAAGCAGAAGCCTCTACCTAGTGCAGTCAGATCGCTCAAAGCAGCAGTATGTGAAATCTCAAATTACTCCCACAATCTGATTGTTGTGTACGATCCCACAATCTGATCGTTGTGTACGATCGTTAACGATCGTTGTGTTAGGCAGGGTTTGATCTGCAATCAGTCACTCAAAGCAGCAGTATGTGAAATCTCAAATTACTCCCACAATCTGATCGTTGTGTACGATCAAATCGATCGTTGTGTTAGGCAGGGTTTGATCTGCAATCTGTCACTCAAAGCAGCAGTATGTAAAATCTCAATTGTCAAATTTCTGCAATCTGTCCCTCAGAGCAACAGTAGTAGTAATTTCAGGATGCAGGATCACATGTTAAAATGTCTGCAATCTGTCCCTCACAAAAACAATGGCAGCTTCCTCTCCTTACACTATTCAGAGTCTCAGAGAGCATGTGACTGCAGCATCAAGTGACTCCAGCTTATATAGAGGCTGGGTCACATGATGCACTGGCCAATGACAGCCATGCTATTAGTAGGTATGGCTGTGATGGCTTCTAAGGGCAAACCAGCGAAACGCTTGTTGATTGGCTGCCCTGCAGCTATTCAACATGCATGATCAACTACCAGAACCCAGAACCCCAACGTTTTTTGAAACGTCCATGTTCGGGTCCCAGACACCCCAAAGTTTGGTACGGACCCAAAAGTTACAGTCTGGGTTCGCTCAACACTAATTATGGGGAAACCGCCCTGGGCAAAAGGCCCATCTATTGTAGACAGGTGATTTGAAATTGATTCAAAAAGAGTATTGTAGAAAATTGATTCAGACTTTGAATGGCATCTATAGTGATGTATCTGTCTCTTCACAGGAATCAACACACCCTTTCCAACTAGGAGATGTGGTCGTGATAAAGCAACTGAATAAAGTCCAGGGGTCTGGATTCCCCTTTGGACCACAGACAATGGTGATCGCAGTGACCAGAACAGGAGTCCTGATGGAACAGTGTCCCCAGCTGATTGATGCAACCAGAGTAAAAAAAGTAACAAAGAGGGGCGAAAAAAAGTGATAAAGATCTTGGAAGTGAGACAACAGACACACCGGAATAAGTCACAGAAGATGTCCTGGCTACTGTCTCCCCAGACTTCTGGGAAAACACTTTGTGGACTTAGCCTCCTGATCCTGGCGGTATTTCTGCCAACATGGATCATAACAAACTGTGTGTATCGCCCGGAAGACTTAGGCCCATTTAGGTCTGTGTGTTTTGAGGACAATTACAGTACAAATGATTCAAAATTGCCCATGACATTCGCCGTTGTTTAGAACTCTGAACGCAAAACCATATGAGAAGGAAAGCTAAATAATATGGCCCATAGACTCCAGTATACTTATAACTAGAGTTGAGCGAACTTCTGGAAGTCCGCGTTCTGCTGGTTCGGCCGAACTTCGGGACAAAGTCCTGGTTCGGGTCCGGACAGAACCCGAACTTTGTCCCGGACCCCGAACCCCATTGAAATCAATGGGGACCCGAACTTTTAGGCACAAAAATGGCTGTAAAAAAGTCCTGGAAAGTCCTAGAGGTCTGCAAAAGGAAGGAAATGGGGGTAAGGGTGGGACAAGTGCCCTACAAAGAAATGGGGACAGGGAAATAACTAAAAGCAATTTTTTAAATAAAAACATGGGCGTGTCCTGGCCGCGAGAGGAGATGGCCACCTGATCACCGAGCTCTGCCTCTCCGCTCCTCCGATCAGCTCTCCCAGCCCTGCCACAGCAACTATTCCCCCTCCATTATAGAGGGGAACCTGCCGGGACCCTTCCGGAATATGTCCAGGAAGGATAAACAAGCGAACGGCTCCCGCAAGCTAGACTTCTACATGAGGCCTACACAGAGTAATGGCGCCGCTCAGCAGCACGGAGCAGGCGAAGGGCGGGCAGATCACACGAGTCTTTCACAGGGAAACGCTGCCACTGAGATGGATGACACTCCTGCACTGGACCAAGATCAATCGCTCAACTCAGGGGACAGAGGTAAGAGATTAGCAGAGTTCCCTCTGCACTCTCCTAATAAACAGCCGCCCACAAAGAAACAACATGGCGCTGGGACCTGTAGTCCCACAACAGGAGAAACCTCCATCCCCCCTCTGGCAGCTTTCCCCACATCCGATAGCCCTGCTTCTGAACAAGCAATTAAAACTATGCTCCTAGCTCTACAGGCAGATCTACATACCTCCATTACACAGCTACAAGGAGAAGTCACATTACTAGAAGACCGCACAACATACATAGAGCAACACTTAGAGGAGGCCACTAAAGCCCACAACAGGATGGTCGACATACAAGATGACCAAGCAGCCACAATACAAATGCTGCGCCTGAAAGTCGCCGAACTAGAGGACCGGTCGCGCAGGCAAAATATAAAAATCAGAGGGGTCTCAGAATCCTTAGCCACCCCAGAAATTATCCCCTATCTACAGCAACTCTTCAGGAAGCTCATACCATCCCTCACCACGAAGGATCTTCTCATAGACCGAGCTCATAGGATCCGCAAGCCACAACATCTCCCCGCTTCAGTACCTAGAGACATCCTTGCGAGACTACACTATTTCCATGTAAAGGACGACATCATGAAAACAACGAGATCCTTACGCTCTATGCCAGAGCCCTTTAGCAAAATACTGCTGTTTAATGATATCTCCCCTGCCACCTCTCAGGCACGTAAGACTTTTTCCCACGTCACAGCGACCCTGATGGAACAAAAAATCCCCTATAAATGGGGCTACCCCACCAAACTGCTAGTAACCCACAACAACCAACAAGTCTCAGTCCTCACCCCGAAAGAGGGCATCAAGCTTCTCAACAACCGGGGCTTCAGCACTCAAGAACCTCCCCCCACACCAAACAGGGGTCCTCACCCAAAAATGCATAATCCCTGGGCCTCCAGATCTAACACCTAATAGACTGCATACGAGGTCCCATATCCCTTCTACATGAGAAGGGTGCTTGCTGGCTGGAGAATTATCTCATTGATATGCCTAATTCAGTTTAGGAGCGTGAGAGTCAGACTGGAAACTTCTCACACCCCTCAGGAATATAGTGTGCCAAGCACACTAACCTAAACCACAGTTCTCAACTGCAACTTATTCAATTTGTTTGATTTCAAGTTTCTTTTGTTCACCTTACCATTGTTAACTTGTTGCACAACCTAACTTGACATTATTTTCGCACGGTTGTGTAGCCTACCAAATGGGGACTACTTCCCTATACCTTCTATACACCTTTACGTGACACTAGAAGTAGCAGATCCCAATAAGCACCAGGAGCTGAATTTTTTTCACCTCCTTCCCAAAGCACAATGTCCATCACAATTGCCTCCACAATTGCCTCCCTAAATGCGAAGGGACTAAATAGCCCCTTCAAGTGATCACTTCTTTGGCGAGAAGCCAAACTTCTGAAGGCGGATGTCCTGTGTATCCAGGAAACACACTTTACTGAAATCAACCCCCCTAAATGTTCGAACAGGCAATTTCCAATATGTTTTCATGCACGTTCGAATCGAAAGAAAAAAGGAGTCTTGATAGCGATTAATACATCAGTAGCTTTCAGACTCACCCATTTGGATCAAGACCCAGCTGGTAGATACATTATACTGTCTGCCTGTATCAACAACCAACCAGTGGTCATTGCTAACATTTACGCCCCAAATACACATCAAAAACGTTTTTACAGATCGGTCCTTCAGAAACTGCAACACTTCCCTAGAGACCAACTCATTCTCTTTGGGGACTTTAATGAGATCATTGACCCTCTCATGGATTCCTCCAATGAAAAAAGGAGAAGGTTGACAGCTCTATCATCCCTCATCTCACAAGAGGATCTGTATGACCCTTGGAGATGTCTCCATGGCGCTGAAAGGGACTACTCCTTCTACTCATCTTCGCAGAGATCTTATTCCAGAATCGACCTGTTCCTGACCTCCAAGGTACTTTTACAAAAAAATCACAAAAGCATCCATAGGTAGTATCACCTGGTCGGATCACGCCCCTGTAACAATTACTCTCCTTCTCAACACCCAAACACCCAATCATAAGTCATGGCGACTAAACCCCGCCCTGCTAGATGCCGAGGAGAATCGGGAACAGGTCGAGTCTGCAATCCGCTTGTTTTTTGATACCAACGCAGGATCAGTCTCCAGTCCCGCCACTATGTGGAATGCCCACAAAGCCACACTAAGAGGTATATTTCTAAAAATCGGTGCCCAGGAGAAAAAAAAGAGGAACAAAAATATAGATGATCTTTTAGCACAAATCAGAACCTTAGAATCCATTCATAAAAAAGGCCCTAAAAATTTGTCATCCACAGATCTCAACAAATTAAAAAATGACCTTAGTTCTCTCCTTCAAAAAAGCCACGACTTTTACATTAGGCGTTTGTGTCTCTCCTGGTATTCCCAGGGAAACAGGCCAGGAAAGTTCCTGGCGCAGCAATATTAATGAAGAGCCACACAAAACAGGATTGAATCCCTAGTGGATGACCAGGGTCGTAAATTAATAAACCCTAAAGACATAGAAGATTGCTTTAGTGCTTTCTAGTCAAAACTATACAATTTAAAACAAAACCCACAAGAGCCCAAACCTACACCGCAACAAATAAATGAATTTCTGGACCCTCTACAACTCCCCACTATCTCTCCTACACAGCTGGAGGCCTTGTCAACACCCTTTACACATAATGAGATCAAACAAACAATAAAAAAACTACCCATACACAAAGCACCGGGCCCTGATGCATTCGGTAATGAATATTACAGAACCTTCCCCGACCAGTTAACCCCTCACCTTTGTGACACCCTGAACAACTTCTTAGAAACAGGGAAAATCCCTTCGGAATCATTAGAAGCAACCATCACCACTATACATAAATCTGGCAAAGACCCTCAAAACCCAGCAAACTATAGACCCATATCTCTACTAAATACTGATCTCAAGATATATACTAAATTATTAGCCATCCGATTGGCCAAATATATTCCTAGCCTGGTCCGCCCAGACCAGGTGGGCTTTATACCACGTAGGCAAACATCTGATGCCACTCGCAGATTCATAGACATCATTGCCTGGGCCGAGCACTGTCGAACGCCTTCTCTGCTGATTTCCTTGGACGCAGAGAAGGCGTTCGACAGGGTCGATTGGTTATATTTGTCCCTGGCTCTACAAAAATTCGGGATTCAGGGTCCCTTCCTGAACGCTATATTAAGCCTATATTCCACCCCCAAAGCCAGAGTCTTGACATCAGGGCTCCTGTCATCGCCTTTCCCCATCACCAATGGGACAAGACAGGGCTGCCCTCTATCCCCCCTGATTTTTGCCCTATCCATTGAACCGCTCGCACAAGCAGTCAGGGAAAATGCCTCCATACAAGGTCTAGAAATCAGAGGGAACCAACAAAAAATAGGTCTATACGCGGACGACATAATTGTCTGTATCACTGATCCCCTCACATCTTTACCTGCACTATGCGAACTACTCAATACATTCGGAAAGATATCCATGTATAAGGTAGACCACTCTAAATCCTCCATGCTAGGAGTGGCCCTCTCGCCACAACTCAGAGCTTCCATTTCAAATTCCTCCCCGTTCTCCTGGGCACCAGAATCCTCACTGCAATATCTAGGTATCAAATTGACAACCCCCATTGACATGATCCTGCGTATTAATATGTCCTCTCTGCAGCAGACACTACAAGATATATCAAAGACTCTTCTAAACACACCAGCCTCCTGGGCAGGAAGAATAGCCCTTGCCAAAATGTTCTTGATACCCCATATACTATATTTTTTCAGAACTTTGCCTATCACAATCTTACAGAAGGATCTATCAAAACTTCAAGCCACAGTCAACTGATTTATTTGGGCATCTCGCAAACCCCGGATCAGAGCAACCCTCCTCAGAGCACCGAAATCCCACTTCGGTCCAGGTGTTCCAGACCTGAAATCGTACTACAGAGCAACCATCCTAGCTCAAACCAAAGCTCTATGGGGGACACTGGAGCCACAGAGATGGATGGACATTGAAAAAGTAACTCTCACCTACAAACCTCAACAATTTCTATCAGCAATTTGGTTGGGATACCATCCCCCTCGATCATTCTTACCTACGGTGAATGCGGCAATTACAGTATGGAAATCTGTGAGACAGATAACTTCAAACCTACATGCACAAGCTCTGCGGCACCTTCCATTCTCTGCTCTTTCTCTAATCACGCCGGGTTTACCAATACAGAAATGGACCACGCTGGGTATCAAATCAGTAGGTCACCTATTCCAGCAACACAAACTTATACCCTTTCCTCAACTGAAGGAAACATACAACATCCCGAACAAAGATTTCTATGCATACCTAAGACTCAGACACTCCCTCGCACTCATCAACTCCTCAGAGGACACCACCACATCAGAAATTATCTCCCTCCTCAATTCCACCAGCAACAAGAAAAGGAGCATATCAGCTATATACAACATTCTGATGCTCCCAAAAAAACAAAGATAAACCAGCACCCATATTGCACTGGGAGAACGTTCTGAAACAGTCATTTCCCATCTCTGACTGGCAGAAAGCCATACTAGCCCCCTCAAAATTCTCAAGGAACATCTCCCATTGGGAAACACTTCTAAAAATTTTACACTGCTGGCATTATACCCCTGTGAAACTAGCCCAGATTTATCCCTCTAACACCAGAGACTGCTGGAGGAACTGTAAACAAGAAGGACACACCCATCATATCCTATGGGAATGCCCACATATCATTCACTTCTGGAAAGACATAACCGAACTAATCAAAAACATAACAGGACAACTACCCAACATGACCCCACAACTAGCTCTCTTTGGTCTAGGTCTTGGTGAGTGGCACCCAAAACTACACCCCATAATTACCCACATCCTAGCTGCTGCACGTCTCTCTATAACCAGAAAATGGAAAGAGGTAACTCCACCTACACTACAACAATCTATTGTAATACTAAATGATCAATTGCTCATGGAGTTCCTCTAGTCTAAAGCACATATGACTCTAGTGAAGTTCTATGAGCGATGGCAGCCCTGGCTTTCAGACCCAAGAGCCAACAAACTCACTTAAACAAAGCAAACCTAGTACCACCAAACTCAAGCAGGGGGATCTGGGAAATCATTGAATCCCAACCCTCCAGCCACTCACCGCGACTCGACCAATTAATATTAAGTGGAGAATAGCCCCAATACGGATACTTACTTAATTATATATCTGACTGTTCTGACTACACTATCATTTGTTGTGCCAATACTAAGCTGTTATATCCCTCTCTCTGTAACTCACATCCCTCTCCCCATCCAACCCCCATTCCCCACACCCTGTAAACGAAGTTGAGCCACTGTGGAGCTTGTTCGTGGACTCCCCTGGGACACAGGTATGTCCCCATTAGGGGTGCCTTGGGGACGACACCGGACTAGCCCTCAGGACTAGAACATAGTTATGTGGAGGGGCTCGGCCCTGGCCGAGCTCGCCCGCAGATAATTTAAGCTGACTATGGTCAGTCTACTCTTGTTAAGCCTTATTTATTCTTTATTGTATTACTGCTCAATGGTTTTTTTTCTATACCATGTATTACCTGAAAAACTCAATAAAGAATATTGAAAAATAAATAAATAAAATAAAAACATAAAAAAAATCAAAAATGGAGGTGGATGTGGACCATCTTCAAACTGGGTCTGAAAAGTATTAATTAACGGTAGAAGCCATATAACTGTTCTAAAATCATCTTCAAACTGTGTCAAAAAAAAAAATAAGCCGGGAGAACCCATATCACTGTTCTGCAAACATCTGGAAACTGTGTGTAACACTTTAACTAAAACCGGGAGAAACCATACTACTGTTCTGCAAACATCTGGAAACTGTGTGTAACACTTTAACTAAAACCGGGACAAACCATACTACTGTTCTGCAAACATCTGGAAACTGTGTGTGTCACTTTAACTAAAACCGGGACAAACTGAACTACTGTTCTGCAAACATCTGGAAACTGTGTGTGTCACTTTAACTCAAACCGGGACAAACTGAACTACTGTTCTGCAAACATCTGGAAACTGTGTGTGTGTCACTTTAACTCAAACCTGGACAAACTGAACTACTGTTCTGCAAACATCTGGAAACTGTAACACTTTAACAAAAACCGGGGTGAACCCATATCACTGTTCTGTTCTGTAGTTCAGTTTGTCCCGGTTTGAGTTAAAGTGACACACACAGTTTCCAGATGTTTGCAGAACAGTAGTTCCGTTTGTCCCGGTTTGAGTTAAAGTGACACACACAGTTTCCAGATGTTTGCAGAACAGTAGTTCAGTTTGTCCTGGTTTGAGTTAAAGAATTG
>BLSH010223408.1:138109-160274 GCA_018402905.1 Glandirana rugosa | reverse complement strand
ACACATTGTGAAATTGTTTTTGGCCCCGTTTGGGTATAACACACAGTTTCCAGATGTTTGCAGAACAGTGATATGGGTTTGCCCCGGTTTTTGTTAAAGTGTTACACACAGTTTCCAGATGTTTGCAGAACAGTAGTTCAGTTTTTCCACGTTTGAGTTAAAGTGACACACACAGTTTCCAGATGTTTGCAGAACAGTAGTTCAGTTTGTCCCGGTTTTTGTTAAAGTGTTACACACAGTTTCCAGATGTTTGCAGAACAGTAGTTCAGTTTGTCCCGGTTTTAGTTAAAGTGACACACACAGTTTCCAGATGTTTGCAGAACAGTGATATGGGTTTGCCCCGTTTTTTGTTAAAGTGCTACACACAGTTTCCAGATGTTCGCAGAACAGTAGTTCAGTTTGTCCCGGTTTTAGTTAAAGTGACACACACAGTTTCCAGATGTTTGCAGAACAGTAGTTCCGTTTGTCCCGGTTTGAGTTAAAGTGACACACACAGTTTCCAGATGTTTGCAGAACAGTAGTTCAGTTTGTCCCGGTTTGAGTTAAAGTGACACACACAGTTTCCAGATGTTTGCAGAACAGTGATATGGGTTTGCCCCGGTTTTAGTTAAAGTGTTACACACAGTTTCCAGATGTTTGCAGAACAGTAGTTCAGTTTTTCCAGGTTTGAGTTAAAGTGACACACACAGTTTCCAGATGTTTGCAGAACAGTAGTTCAGTTTGTCCCGGTTTTTGTTAAAGTGTTACACACAGTTTCCAGATGTTTGCAAAACAGTAGTTCAGTTTGTCCCGGTTTGAGTTAAAGTGACACACACAGTTTCCAGATGTTTGCAGAACAGTGATATGGGTTCGCCCCGGTTTTTGTTAAAGTGTTACACACAGTTTCCAGATGGTTGCAGAACAGTAGTTCAGTTTGTCCCGGTTTTACTTAAAGTGTTACACACAGTTTCCAGATGTTTGCAGAACAGTGATATGGGTTCTCCCGGCTTATTTATACTTTTTTGACACAGTTTGAAGATGATTTTAGAACAGTTATATGGCTTCAACCGTTAATTAATACTTTTCAGACCCAGTTTGAAGATGGTCCACATCCACCTCCATTTTTGATTTTTTTATGTTTTTATTTTTAAAAAAATGCTTTTAGTTATTTCCCTGTCTCCATTTCTTTGTAGGGCAATTGTCCCACCCTTACCCCCATTTCCTTCCTTTTGCAGACCTCTAGGACTTTCCAGGACTTTTTTACAGCCATTTTTGTGCCTAAAAGTTCGGGTCCCCATTGATTTCAATGGGGTTCGGGGTCCGGGACAAAGTTCGGGTTCTGTCCGGGCACGAACCCGGACTTTGTCCCAAAGTTCGGCCGAACCAGCAGAACCCGGACTTCCAGAAGTTCGCTCAACTCTACTTATAACCAATGATTCAGAAATTACTAATAGTACATATCTTGGTGTTGCATATGTATGTGCTAAGAATTCTTAACAGATACATATTCAATTCTTCCTGCTAACTCCTAAAGTAAACAATAACACCCATGTACCTATAGCAAGTACCTGTAATAACACCTCATTATCTAACCAAGAAATCTAAGTTACTTTCAACATCACTACACCCAATGTATTTATCTGTAATCCTAGTTCACATAACAGAAAGAAAAGAGCCTGGTATGACACATTCCTAGGGGGAATGGGAACCACTTTAGGAGTCCTGAATGGTATTGATTTAGAAACTGTCAGAAGTAAACTTGCAGCTGCTGGAAAGGATAGTGAGGATGCCCTCCACATATTGGGTGACTGGAGCCCCATGCACAGTTTCCAGATGTTTGCAGAACAGTAGTTCAGTTTGTCCCGGTTTTAGTTAAAGTGACACACACAGTTTCCAGATGTTTGCAGAACAGTAGTTCAGTTTGTCCCGGTTTTACTTAAAGTGACACACACAGTTTCCAGATGTTTGCAGAACAGTAGTTCAGTTTGTCCCGGTTTTAGTTAAAGTGACACACACAGTTTCCAGATGTTTGCAGAACAGTGATATGGGTTTGCCCCGTTTTTTGTTAAAGTGCTACACACAGTTTCCAGATGTTCTCAGAACAGTAGTTCAGTTTGTCCCGGTTTTAGTTAAAGTGACACACACAGTTTCCAGATGTTTGCAGAACAGTAGTTCCGTTTGTCCCGGTTTGAGTTAAAGTGACACACACAGTTTCCAGATGTTTGCAGAACAGTGATATGGGTTTGCCCCGGTTTTTGTTAAAGTGTTACACACAGTTTCCAGATGTTTGCAGAACAGTAGTTCAGTTTTTCCAGGTTTGAGTTAAAGTGACACACACAGTTTCCAGATGTTTGCAGAACAGTAGTTCAGTTTGTCCCGGTTTTTGTTAACGTGTTACACACAGTTTCCAGATGTTTGCAAAACAGTAGTTCAGTTTGTCCCGGTTTGAGTTAAAGTGACACACACAGTTTCCAGATGTTTGCAGAACAGTAGTTCAGTTTGTCCCGGTTTGAGTTAAAGTGACACACACAGTTTCCAGATGTTTGCAGAACAGTAGTTCAGTTTTTCCAGGTTTGAGTTAAAGTGACACACACAGTTTCCAGATGTTTGCAGAACAGTGATATGGGTTCGCCCCGGTTTTTGTTAAAGTGTTACACACAGTTTCCAGATGGTTGCAGAACAGTAGTTCAGTTTGTCCCGGTTTTACTTAAAGTGTTACACACAGTTTCCAGATGTTTGCAGAACAGTGATATGGGTTCTCCCGGCTTATTTATACTTTTTTGACACAGTTTGAAGATGATTTTAGAACAGTTATATGGCTTCAACCGTTAATTAATACTTTTCAGACCCAGTTTGAAGATGGTCCACATCCACCTCCATTTTTGATTTTTTTATGTTTTTATTTTTAAAAAAATGCTTTTAGTTATTTCCCTGTCTCCATTTCTTTGTAGGGCAATTGTCCCACCCTTACCCCCATTTCCTTCCTTTTGCAGACCTCTAGGACTTTCCAGGACTTTTTTACAGCCATTTTTGTGCCTAAAAGTTCGGGTCCCCATTGATTTCAATGGGGTTCGGGGTCCGGGACAAAGTTCGGGTTCTGTCCGGGCACGAACCCGGACTTTGTCCCAAAGTTCGGCCGAACCAGCAGAACCCGGACTTCCAGAAGTTCGCTCAACTCTACTTATAACCAATGATTCAGAAATTACTAATAGTACATATCTTGGTGTTGCATATGTATGTGCTAAGAATTCTTAACAGATACATATTCAATTCTTCCTGCTAACTCCTAAAGTAAACAATAACACCCATGTACCTATAGCAAGTACCTGTACTAACACCTCATTATCTAACCAAGAAATCTAAGTTACTTTCAACATCACTACACCCAATGTATTTATCTGTAATCCTAGTTCACATAACAGAAAGAAAAGAGCCTGGTATGACACATTCCTAGGGGGAATGGGAACCACTTTAGGAGTCCTGAATGGTATTGATTTAGAAACTGTCAGAAGTAAACTTGCAGCTGCTGGAAAGGATAGTGAGGATGCCCTCCACATATTGGGTGACTGGAGCCCCATGCTCTTATCACCCCAGGAGGCATAGTTGAACCTAGACAAATCTATGGTGACTCAGCTTGGTGGTTTGACTGTGGTAACAGGTGATTTAGCTAAGGGTCTTGCAAGTTGGACCATGTGTGCTGTAAGGTTCTTTTGTTTGAGTCAACAGAGTGATATGCTGGAAAACCGACTTACATCCAAAACTACCAGGCAGCTGAGGTTTCTTTTCAAGATTCCTGTGGATTGTTGGGTAATGTATTTTCCTCAGGACACAGTGGGGGTCATTTACTATATCGCAATTCTGCCTTTGTGCGAATTTTAATGCGCAGAATCGCAAATGCACGCTAATTCGCGCGAAAATGGAATTCACTAAAGCCCTGAGGGAGAAAATAGTCCCAGAATCAAATTCACTATAGCGCCCATACAACAGTGACTGACTAAAAAACTAGTCGTGGTAGAAACAAGGGAATTGCACATGGAAATAATGGTGAGGGCATGATATGATCATCTAAATTGTTTTAAAAAATGTAGTATCTTGTTTAATGATGATCTACTTTTAAATTGTTTAAAAAAGTGATATATAACCTGAAATATCATTGAAAGTCTGAAAAGAGCCAAATTCCCCTTTTTTTCCTGACTATTGATCAACACAACTGAGCATGCTCAGACAAGAAAATTCCCTCATTTTAACTCCCATGCCTTTTTTAGAGGGCGGTATAGTAAATTCACAAATTCGCATTTGCCTATAATGTCTTCTTGAGAAGCCCAATGCAAGTTTCAGCCATTGATTCTAATGGTATAGTTGTAACTTCCGTAAAGAAATCCTTTTCATGTTGAGATTAAATGTATCTTTCTCTCAAACAAATTGTCCCTGCAACAATGTTGCTATTTCATAATCTAATTTGTTTTTAAGAATGTTACAATGTGCAATCTTCTCATGTTTTTCTCTGTCTTTTGCTTGTTGCTGTCCATCTTATAAAAATCTTTTCCCAAACTCACACAGGTATGTTCACAAAGCACAAACAATACCATTGCTGTTACAATAATATCACTGTTCTATGCTCCAAGCACCACCAAATAGCACAGAATAAACTCCAGATTGATGTAATTCCACCACCTATATGTCCAAAGAAATGCAGTATATGTGTATTTATGTGTAGGAGGGTTGCACACTTGGCAGACTGGTGGCTGACAGCTTAACGCTTCTACCTAGAAACATAGAGGCTCTGGGCTTGCGTCCTGAGAACAGCACTTCATGTAGAGAGGTTTTCGTATAACGCATGTTCTTACCAAAATTATGCCTAAATGTAGTATTTATGTGTAGGAGGGTCCCACCACTATTGCAAATTGTGTCACATGTTTTCTATGGGCAAGGACTATAATCAGCCTTAACATTTCCCATTCAGCAATTATTGCAGCTTGTTACCAAGGCAAATGCCCCAAAATGAGAGATGTTCTATAGCAGAATGCTCACAGTACTGAGCCATAACAAACCTTGAAAACATATGGCATAAACAGGTTGTTCAATGGTTATCCAGCCTTCCACAGTACATCTGCATTGGTTAATTTATTGCACCACTGAGACGTAGGACTGTTTGATATCACAGCAATGGATGCTCCATGAATGTGGCTAAGGGCTTAGCACTTCTTCTGAGCCAAGCTGGGGTTCATAGGTTCAAATCCCAAACATGCTATGTCCTGTAGAAAGTCTGTCAGCTCTTCCTATGTTGTTAAACATAACTCATGTCCTTCCCCAAGTTTTATATAAATGTAGCATTTATGTGGACGAGGGTTCCACCACCATTGCAAATCTTGCACAATCTGTGATCTTGCCAAAAGTATTGGGACACCTGCCTTTATACATACATGAACTTTAATAGCATCCCAATCTTAGCCTGTAGGGTTCAAATTTGATTTAGCCAAGCCTTTGCAGCTATAGCAGTGCAGGGACCTTTTTTTACTGCACCAGAATCAGATCGCATGGGTGTTCTCACTCCTGCGATCAGATTCCTATCGGAATCCACAGTTAGCACTGCGATCTATGAACCAATCTGAGGGTGTCATTAATATTATACTGACACCACAGCAGTTCACAGAAAGCAGTGTGAACTGCCTGTGGGAGAGGAGCGATGCAGGAACCGGTGCTGAAATTGTGCTGGTACCTGCATCGCACCAATATGAACCTGGGCTAAGGCCGCTTTCACACTTGTGCGACCTGAAAGTCACATGACTTTACCGCAATTTGCTGCAATTTTTTTATGTGATTTTGATGTGACTTGAAGCAATAGCTGTGTAATTCTGAGGTCTCAAGTTGCTTCAAAGTCGGACTACTTTGAAGTCACACAGATATGAATGATGCTCATTGGAAATTATCTTCAGGTCCCTTTCACACTTGTGTGACTTTTCCTGCGACTTGGGACTGCAAAGTAACATGACAAACCATTCCCCATGATTTTCAATGAGTACCATTCATATGTGTGCGACTTCAAGTTGCAGTGACTTCAAAGTAGTCTCTGCACTACTTTGGTCCGACTTTGATGCGACTTGAGGTCCATAGACCTCAGGATTACACAGCTATTGCTTCAAGTCACATCAAAATCACTGCAAAACATTGCCGGAGGTCCTAAACCTGGCTCAGTTATTGCCTAGGGGGTGCTCTATATGTGACTAAAGTTTGGCATTTTTATTGGCTATGGTTTGGAAGAACGGTGTCCCCAAACCGGGTGTCCCCCTCCCATAGACTCCAATGTTAAAGACTGCTAAAGTCTTTGTTGTAAGAGACACTGGGGCCCCTTACAACAGTACCGCCTGTACCCCCTGATGGCGGCCCTGCTTAATGCCCATGCGCACACATCACTTCCTGGTTACAGGCACATTACACTTCCTGCATGTATTCTGCTGATGTAAATCAGTAAGGAGTGTGTGTGTATATATAAATGAGAGAGCTGCTTTTATATTTTATATATGTATATCTGAGAGAGTTACTTCTATACACTCCTTTTACACTTGGCTGACTTTTCCTAAAACTCTTCATATCTGTGTTACTTCAAGTGGCACCAACTTCAAAGTAGTCCCTGTACTACTTTGGTGTGACTTGAGGTTCCTAGCTCTCAATATTACACATGCATTCCCTGAAGTTGGGACAATGTCGTGGGCAAACTGCATTACTTTCAGGATAACACCTTTTGACTCAGGCCCCATTCGCACTTGTGTGACTTGAAAGTACTAACATGTACTCAGCATTAGATGCTGAAAATATGCAAACACATATTCGCCAATTAGCCAATGCACATCAGTTTGGTTGCTTCCATACTATGAATTCTTTAAATGCATGCAATGGTATGTACATATTCAATAATATTATGATGTGGAATTGGAATAATCACACACTAGTTAACGTGCCGGCAGTTAGTTCGTAGAGAAGTAACAGAATCCAAGATTAGTAAATGTATTTTCTATGGCTGGTTGTGGTCAACTCCATAGTGTAGTGGATCCTTCCAATACCTTCAAAGCTTACAGCTACAAGTTTGGATCCTACCGGTGTCATCACTACACCTTGTATTGTACTTGGCATTATATTCTGAAATTATTGGCATATTCGCCAATACCCATCAGTTTGATTGCTTCCATACTATGAGCTTATGCAAAGGTATGTACATATTCAATAATGAAGAGAATACAAGATTAGTAAATCTATTTTTTCTGGCTGGTTGCAGTCAACTCTATAGCGTAGTGTTTTATTCCGATACGTTCAAAGCTTATAGCTCCAGGTTTGGCTCCTACAAATGTCATCAGCACACCTTGCATTGTATGCAGAATTATATTTTGAAAATATGTGAAGGCATAGCCACCAATTAGCCAATGCCCATCATCAGTTTGATTGCTTCCATACTATGAACTTTTGCAATACATGCAATGGTATGTACATATTCATTAATATTATGGTGTGCAATTGGAATAATCACACACTAGTTAAGGTGCCGGAAGTTAGTTTGTAGAGAATGAAGAGAATACAAGATTAGTAAATGTATTTTTTGTGCTGTTTGCGGTCAACTCTATAGCTTAGTGGTTTATTCTGATGCATTCAAAGCTTACAGCTCCAGGTTCGGATCCTACAGATGTTATCAGCACACCTTGCATTGTACGCAGCCTTATGCTTTCCATTTTGCTGCAGTAGTTCCCATACACTTTTTCAAGCAAATCATGTTCATACAAACCTACAATGGATTCTGCAGGTTCAAGCCCAATTGACATCAGCTATTCCCATATATGCCGATTAAGAAGGCATATTTGCGGCAATAACACGATTCTGCGTTCGCATGATCACCTATTTGATATGCTAATTAGCTTTGATGGGCGTTATTCTTTAGCGTTGCGCGAATGTATATTCGCGATATAGTGAATTAGCCCCAGTTTGTCACACCACAATATTCAGCAACATATCTAGTTTTTATTGTATGGGACATTATAAGGTGCTCATCCCTAAAGATTATGTAATCACTATGTGCAAATACTTTACTCTCCCTATCCTTAAGCCACATGCAATCACTGATGCTGTTGCATGGCGGGAACCAAAGTATGATGGATCTTATATAGCTGTATGTTCAAACAACACTTATAGCTTGGATGACTGCCAGAAAACCGATAAGGGTCTCATTTGTACACATAGGTCTCCTGTGTTTGAACCCTGCCTATTATCTAGACCAGATGTTAACATGTGCCCTTGGACTTTACATCCACAGGATTATAATGTGTTTATAGAAGTAGGCCCAGAGCATGTATGCTTAGCAACGTAGGTAGGAGTAAACATCACTGAAGTGGATGCTCATTTGCCATTTTCAGGCTGCATAAACAATGTTTCACTTTTGTATTGGCATGGAAAAATTATGTGTTAGAAGGAGTCACAGAACACTTCCCTAGTATTTACTGGAGACCAGATGCACTCCCAGTGGGTAAAATACTCAAACAACAGAAGAAAACTTTGCAATATTTTAAGACATATAATTTGACAGTACATCAAGCAATCATAAAAACTACCATTATTGGAGGTAAACTTGAAGCAGCCACTACTCAGTTATCACAAGACATCCATCATTCATGGTATGATGTACTCACAGGTTGGTCACCCACGGGAAGTGAGGAAGTGAAAACTTTCTTTTACCCATTTGCTGTCTGTGTTATTATCTTGTTCATACTTGACCTGTACAATTGCTATTTGGTTTGTACTATAAAAAGGAAAATTGACAGAATGATCAATAAGGCTGATGATAAATCCTGGGCAAGCTTATTACCAAAATAACATGGAGAAAATTATCATATTCATGATAAAAGAGGGGATCAAAGGATTAATGGTATTTCAATGCTGTTTCTATTCTGTATATTTCCCTGTTACTTCTATTATCTGAGTTGGACTTGGTATGTGTTTACTTGCTAGAAGTGTTTAGGCTAATAGATTAGTGTGGCTGGTTTATTATGAGAACATTCTGACATGTACCTTTTTAATGAAAATATTATGAGACTACACGTCATATGGAAATAAACTCCTTTTCTTAGAATTGCCATCCTTTTTCTATTTTATATAAAACCAAGGGATATTCTTCTTCTTAAATAAGCATATTTTGACTTCATCTTGTGTGTGTGTCATTCTGTGTTCTGCCTCACCACTGAGGCCGCCCAGGACCACCAGGGAGCCCCCACTAGACCACCAGGTAAGGGCATTATTGTGCACTGTAGGGATGGCACTGTGCCCATGTATGATGCCTGCCAGTGCCATCCCTAACAGTGCTTGTTGCATCTGTGCCCACCACTGCCACCTATAAGTGCCCACCTGTGACACCTATCAGTGCCCACCTGTGTCACCTATCAGTGCCCACCTGTGACATCTAAAAGTGCCCACCTGTGCCACCTAAAAGCGCCACCTATCAGTGCCCATCAGTGCCCAGTGCCACTTATCAGTGCTGTCTATGAGTGTCCATCAGTGCTGCATATCAGTGCCACGTATCAGTGCCTGTCAGTGTTGCTTGTCAGTGCCGCCCATCAGTGCTGTATATGTGCCTCATCATCAGTGCAACCTTATCAGCGCCACCTCATCAGTGCCAATCTGTACTGCCTCATCAGTGCCCGTCAGTGTAGCCTCATCAGTGCCCATCAGTGTAGTCACATCAGTGCCCGTCAGTGAAGGAGAAAATGTACTTTATACAAATTTTTGTGACAGAAACAAAGAAAAATGGTTTTTTTTTTCAAAATTTTCGGTCTTTTTTTGTTTATAGCGGTGATCAGAAATGACGCAGAGGCAATCAAATACCACCAAAAGAAAGCTCTGTTTGTGGGAACAAAATGATAAAAATTTTGTTTTGGTACAACGTCGCACGACCGCGCAATTCTCATTCGAATCGCAACAGCACTGAAAGCTGAAAATTGGTCTGGGCAGGAAGTGTTCTAAGTGCCCGGTATTGAAGTGGTTAAATAAGGTTAATATATCATCCCTATTTCTAACCAGAGATTAAAGCATTTTTATATTATGAGGTAACTTAACTTCCCTGGCGGTACGATTATGTTCGATTTTTGCGTCTAATATTGGTACATTGATTTGCATAGAAATTTGGCGTTTTATATTGTAGGCCTGCAATTCTTAGGAATAACTCACTTACATCTGTCCAAACAAGAGTCTAGTAGACATCCCGGGTATGATAAAGTTTGAAACACTAAATCATAAATTATTATATTATAATTGACTATATATAATTATCAAAAATAATAACATAATAGTAATAAAATGTATTTGATAATGTAATCAAATCAAAAACACTGAAATTTGCTCATTTGCAGAATTGTCGCTGTCGTCACTTTCAGTGTCTGATGATAAATTTCCCCACAAATCAGTATCACTCAATTCTGAAAATGATTCTTATTTACTATCAGTATTGTCTAGCTGATCAAAAACCACTTTTGACGTAAAAGGGGCGCATTTTAGATGCCATGGACATTCTCAAGTTTCCAGGCAGAAAGAATGACATATATAATATAAAAGTGCATGCAGGGCACTGGGCAAACCATTAGGGACAAAGGGGATGTGAAATGATTTGATACAGTAATGTAATCAGATTACAGTGTACTGTATGTTTACTATGTGTTTCACTTTTTTAATTTGCCGCCGGTCTCCACCCCCGTGCGCTGCAGCGCTCGCAGGGAACGGAGCCAGGCACACAGAGTGAATCGGACGGAAGACACAGCCTGATGTCAGAGCGGGGGGACATCGCTGGATCCAGGGGATAAGGTGAGTAACGATGCCTGGATCCAGCGATGCGATCATGAGTGTAGCTCGGGGTTACCGCTCTTGGTACAGAAAATTCACCCCGAGCCACACTCAGGAATACCGCCAGAGGGGGTTAAGGCTCCTCAGATATGATTGAAGCTGTGCTGTGCTTGGCCAACCATTTGGATAGATAGTATTTGTAGAGGCATCCCCTATTTATATATGTATCCCTATATAATAGTATATTTCTATTAACCATCTGCTTCCAAAACAAAAGGGTATGGGCTGATGTTTTTTTCCAATGTAGGGCAATGGCTTTCCTAGCATAGAATAATGTTATATTGTCAAAAAGCTGATCTGCCTTTGTATGGAAATCACCTTTTACCAAACCCAGCAAACACACATGCATTGTGACCTGTAAGGGAGTTCCATAGGCTCCATGGCAATGGCAAACAGGGCTGGAGACAAAGGGCAGCCCTGCCGGATGCTCTTGATAAGTAAAAGGATGGAGAGAGTTCTCCCCCTAATTTTACCATGGCTGTGGGTCTTTTATATAGAACCTGTAACCACTTAATAAAGATTAATGGGAAGCCCATTATACGTAGTATTTCCCAGAGAAACGGCCATTCGACAGAGTTGAAGGCCTTCTCAATATCGAGAGAAGCCACCACCCTTAAACCCTTATTGATATGTGAAGCACTGATGTTATTATATAATCTGTGCAGATTTATATCGGTAGATCTATCAGCCATAAATCCTGTTTGGTCCGGGTCTATAATAGTAGATTATAGTGATTAGTTTTGTCAATATCTTGAAATTTGCGTTTAATCAGGAAATGGGTTTATAAGAGGAACAAAGTAATGGGTCCTTTGATGGCTTATAGATCAAGGTTATGTGGGCATGGTTCATCAAGGCCGGGAGGGCTCCTTCTGTCAGACAGCTTGAAAACAAGGAAGCTAGACGGGGTGCAAGCAGACTTCCATGAGCCCTGTAGAATTCTATTGGAAAGCCATCTGGCCCTGGCGACTTCCCTATCAGAAAAGTATAGATGGTTCTATGCACCTCTTCTTCTGTTATAGGTGACATTAAAACATCTTTTTCTGTATCTGATAGCCAAGCAAGCACTACTAGGCCTAACCACGGTGCTAAATCTGCCTGCCGAAAATCCGGTGATAGCTGCTATGTGTATAATGTTTGATAAAAGACTCAGAAGGCCTCTAGAATGTCAGTCCATGTGGACACTACATTTCCAGAGGAAGTTCGTATTTCGGGGATTATTGTTATAGAGTGTTCATGTTGAGCCATTGTTGCCAAAAAAACTTCCGTTCCGGTCGCCTTGCTCAAAAATCATCTGTTTATTTTTATATTGTTCTAATCTCATAATTTCAGTCATGTGAAGGTGTAGCAATCTCTTTGCATGAAGAAAGGCTGTATAGTTAAATTCAGAGAGATATCTCGCATAATGGGCTGATCACTCATCTATCTCTGCCTGTAGGGAATCTCTATCCATTCGCTGAGCTCTATTAACAACTGATATGTATTGTCCTCTGATAAATGCCTTAAATGCATCCCATATATTTGCTAGTGTAGAGTATCCTATATTAAATTCCCAATATTCTCTAATCAAGGAAGGGATTTTTCCAGCCACCCCAGGGTGTGTAAGCCATTGTGTCCCTAGTCTCCACAGTGCTGCATTACGATGGTGAGGAAGAAGTAATGTTAGAGCCAAATAGGCATGGTCAGAGAGTCCACTGGGCAAGTATTTGGCATCTACAGCATCAGCTAGAATTGCAGGGTTACCAAAAGCTAAGTCTATATGTGAAGCAATCTTAAATGAAGTGGAAAAACAGGAGTATGATCTGACTAAAGGGTTTTTCCATCTCCAAACCTCCGCTAGACCTGCCGACTGTGCCCAAATGGAGATGTTAGTAAGTGATGATTTCTTAGGGAAAGTTGGCCTATCTAGAGTGGGGTCCATTATATCATTGAAATCTCCCATAAACTGTGTTTTCACCAGGTAGTATGAGGAAATCTTTTTGAAATAGGCCATATAATATGGTGTCAGAAATCAGAGGATGTAGCATGGAGAGCCTTCTGAATCCATGGCTTCTTAAGGGTGTGAAGTTTACTGCCCGTGAGATGCATTTCTTGAAGAAGAATCATTTGCAGAGAATGAGACTTCAAATACTGAAAAAGTAATGCTCTCTTAAATTTGGAAAAAAAACATTCTAAGATAAGATTGAAAAAACCTGTAGCCACATAACACATTTAACATATAACACATACCCTACCCCCACCCTGCCTATATCTACTTCCAACCTAGAAAAAGAAGGAAGGCATAAACTAGGCATTTTTCCCCAAAAGTAATAAGGCACCAAAAGAAAAAAAAGTCTTATGTACCATGTACACAAAATCAACATCAATATGATTGGTTCAATTTGCGTGAGATATTATTTGAGCTCCAGAAAAAGGAGAGAGGAAAAAAACCCACAATAATGATACAGGCTTTTCTTAATCATGCTCATTTCCATGATATTTTTAATGGGTATCTAGCCAATTAGTTGCATCTTCCGGTGTGTCAAAAAAATATGTCTGATTCCCACCCATGATATGACGTTTGCTAGGGTATAGTAGGCTGAAGCAAATACCTTTCTCTCTTAACCTCTTCCGTACTTCCGTATAGGTCTTGTGCCATTTTTGTATCTCTTGAGGCTAATCGGGAAAAAAAAATAGCTTGGTATTTTCATACATCATATCTTGTTTTGGCCTGGCTGCTCCTAAGATCTTATCTCTGTCCCGATGGTTTAATAAGCTAAATAAAAATGCCCTCGGTGGGGCCCCTGGTTTGGGTGGTATTGTTGGGACCCTATAAGCCCGCTCAAACACAAAGGTAGGTGGCATGTCTCCAAGGTCAAATAGAGTTGTTAAAAGGTGCTTAAAGGTGCTCTGCAAACTCTGTTGCCTTAATACCTTCAGCTCGTTCGGGTAACCCTAGAATACAAATATATTTTCTCCTAAAGTGACCTTCTGTATCTATCTCATGTTCCTGTAGGGATTTAACTTGAAGCTGTAAGGCATTTAGCTCTTTCGGGCTCTGCATGGAATGAGTCTTCCAATGTATAAACTCTGGTTTCCACCTCTGAGATTCTGGTCTCAAATAACTCTAAATGGATCAGAGCGATATTCGTGGCTATTAGATCTATTTTTTGCGTTAAGGTGGTTTTACAGTCTATAATTGCTGCCAATATTGCATCCCTTGAAGGATGAATGTCTGAACTAGAGTCAGTGGGAGGGGATAGAGCCTCAGTAGTTTGTATATTGGCCATCTTATTAGGTTTTATTTTCTTTGCTAAAGATGTTGTAGCTTCTGAAAGTGGCAGTGAAAGAGTTTTTCCAGGTGTCTTAGACCGAGTCTGAGGCTGTGACATTAGTTATTAAACAGTGAATGGCCTTTGGTTGCTACAGTCAATATGCCCCCAGGATGCCCAGGGGGTAGGGGATAGATAGAAGATAGGAAAAAAAAAGGAAAAATTATATACGCGATTAATACTTAGGAGAATCCAGTGATGGTAATACTATGCTGGACATCTATGGCAGGACCTGTGGCTTTCGTGTCATCAATGTCAATATCCGCACTTTGAATTTTTTCCAGCCAACAGTTCCTAATTATTGCATAATACCTGGATGACACAACGGGAAGATAACAAATTATACAGCAGTGAATAGGTGGCCCCTCACACAGCCCTATCCTGTTGCTACAGCAGTCTCTGGATTGAGTTAAACCTGGTCGTATGGTCAGACAAGTAGTTGGCGATAGCAATGTCAATAGAAATAGCAGAAGTAGTGGATGAAGTAGATGTAGTGGGTATTAATACACACTCGTTTATGGTAGATGAGGTGAGTGTAGCTGCTAGGGCTGTTATTGCTGTTGCTGCTATTATTTAAAGCTGATTTTGTAGCTAGTATATAGCGGCCAGACAGTAGAGAGGCAGTAGACAATTAATGTGTATTGCTAGGCTGCATTCAGGCAGTTTCAAGCAAGCACAGTAGACATCAATAGCCATCAATAGTCCCAATAATCTCAATAGTAAGGCATAGTTGTTAGACAATAGTGGCATTAACAACATGGGCACAGATAGCACCGCTGGCATAAATAGACCTGTTCACAATACTAACAGTGGTAATAGCAGTAGTAATAGCAATTCCTGCTGCTCAATCTCCCTTCAAACTCCCCTCTCCCAACAACAAGCCTCCCAGCAAACCTGCCATCCTCAGTACTTGCTTTTGTTGTTGGGTTCCACTTGACTGCCTGGCTCTTCACCGGGAGGGAGGGGGGAGAGCGAGCAAGGGAGGAGAAGGTAAGGTGACAGGATTCTTCCTATACACAGAGCCTCTGGCAGTCTCTGTCAATAGGATTTAATTTGCTTTGGCCTAACTCGGCTTGTCACAGTCCCTGTGAATGCCCAAAGGAGCCAGCAGGAAGACGAGGAGAGGAGCTCTGGTGGGGGCTGAGGGTGGCTGGCAATGATCGGCGATAGCAGTGATAGCAGCCCCTTCTATCCATGGGGGAGTGAGGGGGGTGGGGGGAATAGTGAGGGTAAAGACCGCAGAGGAGCCACATGATCACAAAGCTCTCACACGCGCGTCAGGCACAGCTCACTTCTGAACAGAAACTATGCACATACAGTACATTAATCCATAACTTCAGTCTATAGTCTAAGAAATGTCACTTCCTGTGAAAGAAAAACAACATATTCTCAATCCCTAGGTCATGGATGTAGCATCATCGTATGGATGTCATTACTTGTGCTGGACACTGTACATGGCCTATAGTAACTTCCAGCTCATTCTAGTGTTTAAAAATAATAACTTAAGGGGTAATTTTCTCCGTATCCCAAATTATGTATACCTTTATTAACCACTTCAATACTGGGCACTTTCACCCCCTTCCTGCCCAGGATAATTTTCAGCTTTCAGCACTGTCGCACTTTGAATGACAATTGCATGGTCATGCAATGCTGTACATAAACAACATTTTTACCATTTTTTTCTTTTTTTTGGTGATATTTGATCACCACTGAGTTTTTTATTTTTTGCTAAACAAATGAAAAAGTCTGAAAAAAAAGTTTTTCTTTGTATCTGTTATTATTTTGTAAATAAGTATGTTTTCTCTGTCACTGATGTGCACTGATGAGGTAGCACTAATATGCAGCACTGATAGGCGGCCTTTATGGGTACTGATAGTCGGCAATGATAGGCGACACTGACAGGCATCACTGATGGGCACTGAAAGGCATCACTGGTGGGCATCGCTGATGGGGCTGCACTGATAATCACTGCACTGATTATCAGTGCAGATTCCCTGACAAGAGAGACGCTTATCTGCTGTCCTCTAATAACTCCGTCAGCATCAATAGAGGAATGGCAATTCCTAGTTACGCTGTGATCAGCTGTGATTAAACACAACTGATCACATGGTAAAGAGCCTTCATCATAGGCTCTTTACCATGATTGGAGATGTGGTGTGTCGGAGCGACACACCACACTACTGATCCCCATGTTGTACACCCCCGGGGGAGCACACAAGTGGCTCAATCTGAAGGATGTCATATGATGTCCAGTCAGAATGAGAGAGCCTCTGCCCGGCCATCATTTTGCTATAGGCCGGGTGGTATGTGGTTAAATGTCCTGGGCAGTATTTTGATTAAAATTCTTGGCCACAGATGAGTGTTTTTAACATACCTCCATATTCTATTTTTCATATCACTGTTACAGTCTACTACATTTATAATGAATTTTCTTTTCTTTCTATACATTCATGTAAATGCTGTAATGATGCATGCTCATGCATGCATACGCGTTGATGTTATCCGCAGGCACCAAATGAGGTTTTATAAACAGCAAAGCTACATGGCCATGGCATAAAATTCTGCTGAGATTTTGTTTTGTCTTTTTTCTTTTTCCTTTTATGTTTGGGTGCTCCTCAAACTTGGAAGGCGATTTGAAGGTCAAGGATTTATCATAGGGAGACCTATTGTAGATTTAAGTTTATATAATTGGAATATAACTGGAGGTTAGAGCAAGTATTCTTTTTATGAATATTTGGCAGATAGTAGAAAAAGAGCTATGAAGAAGGATTTTTTTTACTTTTGCCAGCATGGGTCTTCAAGGGATTTATACCTCCAGTGATAGAAACACGATCATCTATTTTGAATCAATCAAAATTAAAAGCAATCTAATATAGTACATCTATTGTTGAAAGGGTAGAATTTTGATCTTCAATCCACCTTCCAAAAATTATATACCGTATAACAAAAATATCAAAGCAACACACTATCCAGACTGTTTTTTTTAAAGTAGTTTATTGAGAGCAGGAAAACACTTATAGAGGGGATTGCATGTTATACCTTGTATGCAAGACTTTTTAAGAATTAACCTTTAGTATTCATTCAAAAGTTTTTGACTCTATATCTGTTTGTGAAACAAATGACATAGGGAATATAATAACACTAATTCCTAGTTAAGACAACAAAAGTATTTGAAAGGATGTCTTTAAATGCTAATCAATATTGGATCCAGGTATCTTTTTGTGTGGACAAGATGTACATTATTTTTGTACATATGACCAATTTTATTGATAAAAATATTTGTACCAAAATGTATTTTCAAAGTTTAGATAGCAATACCCTGATCCAATTGCCACCATTCAAGGTGAACCCACATTGCCCCACAGGAACAGTTTACATGTTATATACGCTGTTGCTCTTTGGAGGATATTATGAGCAGGCTACAACCCTAAAAACTAGATATGTAGAGAAAGCATATGAGAGGGAAATTTTGGATGCAGACTTCTGTAAATTGGCTAATATGGATAGAGAAGAATTGATTTTCTTTTTTTTATAAGAATCTGTGTTTGAAGAATGAATGGACACATGGATAAGTAATGTTAACTAAGTAAAGTATCCAGTATAAAATATTTAAACTTCTCAATCAATGGCACGCCACCACAAAATTACCCCTCAAACACTCAAGATGTCTCTCACATTGGGAATCCTTCCAATAGCTCCTCCATAACTGGTGCCTTATTCCTGACAGACTAGCCAACATCTACCCCAGGTACTCTCCACAATGTTGGAGGAACTGCGGACACACGGGCTCAACCTCACGTATTTGGTTGACTTGCCCCAAAATCAAAATTGCTTGGACATCGGTGTTCGCCTTAGCCTCCTCCATCATTAAATACCCAGTCAGCAAGGACCCAAAGCTAGCTGTGTTGGGACTGGGGACAAACTCCTGGCCTATGGAATTCCATTCTATCCTAACACACATATTCATAGCAGCTAAACTTACCATAACCAGAAGCTGGAAGCAAGTTGTACCCCCTGATATCACCACCACCGTTTAGGTATTAAATGAACATGCCTTATTCGAGCTAATGTTCACCAAAGATCATCTTCTGCTGGATAAGTTTGCTACTACAGGGTCTCCTTGGACAACTCACCCTTCCTGCACGATACATTTGAAAATAAATAGTCCTAATGACAATCTCAAACCTGACATCCAACATTGTACTATGTGTTGCCACTCATTACTGGCTACTCCATACTGCTAATTCTTCCATGTTTAACACATGCATCACTACCTTATGTCATACTTAAGTTAATTTAACTTAGCTAAGTGTATCTCTTCACTTAGCCGCCCTGTATAGAGGTATCATACCTGTCTAACTTCTACTTCTCCCACCAATCTGAGGCATGCTTCCACAACTCAACTTTCCTACCCCTCTCCCTCCTATTCCCCCCTTTTTTTCTCTACCTCCCCTTTCTCACATCTACACGATTAATGGCCTATGTTGTTGTTATTTTTTTCACTTGTTTGTCACAGAATTACTTTTTTTTATATAATGTTTATTTTGGTTTTCAAAAAAAGAAACACAAGAAGTAATAAAAGTAGAAAAACCCTCAAAAGAGCAATAGACCATACATCACAAATGTTCATAACTAGCAACAAAAAGCTTTTTGGTACATACAGATGTAAACATCACATAACTTCACTTTTTAATTCCCTAGTGACATTAGGGGTTGTGCTTATAGGCTATCGTACCAAGCCAGGACTAAACACCCATATGTGGCACTGTGAACAAGGTGTGACATGGGATGGAATTGGGGGAGGGTACAAGGAATGAGGAAAGGGGGTAAAAGAGGGGAGGGAGAAGGAAGGGAAGGGGTGGAAAGGACCAAACACCAAATAAATGAATGGTAAAAAACAACCAAAAACAAAATAACTGAAAACAGTCTGCACTATAGCCAAAATCAAAAATAGTGGTATCTCAAGCATTCTGGGGGTCCGCAGCATGCCAGTCCCAGTCTCAAAAGCATTATGCTAAAACATTGCAGCTTGGGTTGACACAGTATTACTTTGATTGCTCGGTAACTGTTCCTTCTGTGGCAGCTGTTCCAATTGTTGTAATGGCTTTTGAAACAAATTAAAAACATATGGAAACTAAGAAAAAAAAAAAAAAAGAAAAAAAAAAGATTTAAATTATTTTATTTAGACAATGGGCAATTTTGCTAAACGATAAAATTGTAGATCCTCTGCTTCTCTTGTTCAATATTTTTTATTGAAATTTACAAATAGATGAACATCCATACAGAAAATATGTCACGGGTTGGATATGAAAGAAGCATTCTAAGTGGATCACAGTAGGTTATTGATTACATGTAACACAAGGTAGGTATATCCAATAACTCAGAATGAGATGTAGACCCATCAAGCAGGAAAAAAAAAAATACGGGTCCTATGCTGCCCATGCCCCGGGGTACCCCTAGGGGGGGCTTGCTGTGCCCAGGGGGTTGGACCACACACCCTTGCTTTCACTCAGCTCGAGATGAAGGGCAAACTAGTGATCTGAATCCATACTAGGTTAGGAGGTTGTGTATAGACAGAGAGAGTGGCCTTAGGATTCAGTGATTTTGCCATAAGTAGAATAGGGGAGTCTAGTATGGATGCCGCTCACATCATATGTAAATAACCATGCTGAGTACTAATAGATGAGCTATAGGTAAACATCTTTCATTTAGTGACAACTTCAAAAGAATATCAGATGATTCCTAAAGAAGGAACAGGAGGATGGAGAGAGAGAGTATAGAGAGAGGTAGAGCAAGAAGATAGTGGAAACGGAGGTGGCTGGATCGGTGGTGTGGGGGCAACAGGCCCCGAGTAGGGCAAGAGGCGGGTTCAGTATCACCATGATAATAGTAGGGCTTCATCAAAGTCCGGGGGTAGATTGTGTTTAATCCATGGACGCCACTTTGTTTCAAACCTGCGAATTTTGTTGGTTTCAATGGCCAGCATTTTAGAGTGGGTTATCACTTTATTCATCCTACCTCTAGTTTCAGGAAGTAGCAGGGAGGGAGATTTCCAGGCTTTCACAATTGTTTGCTTGGCTGTGGTGGTGAGGTGCATTAGTAGCTGGAATTGGAGATGTGATAACCCTTCTGGCTTGAGGTTTAATAAGGCAGTGGCGGGGTCCATAGGAACCGTAAATTCAAATGTTTTAGATAGGAGGTCAAATATTTTCTTCCAGAAATCTTGGGCTATGGGACAGCTCCACCAGATGTGGTAGAAGGTACCTAGTTCATTGCACCCATGAAAACATTTCACTGAGCATGTGGGGGCAAATTTAGCTACCCTGGCGGGCACTAAGTACCAACGCAAGAGACCTTTGAAGTTAGTCTCAATCGCCAGGACATTGGGTGAAGCAGAGATGGTGGCGGACCAGATACTGGAACATTCTGCACTATCCAGTGTGAGTCCTATGTCTTGTTCCCATTTAATGGTGTATGAAGGTAGCGAGCCGTCAGGTGTGTTCATTTATTGGCGGTATAGTGTAGAGATGATGCCCCTGGCATGTGGGTCACTTTTACAGTATCTTTAAAATTTTGAAAGTTGAGTGAGTGGTGAGCCTGTTTTAAGGAGAGGTGTATCGAAAATTCTGAATTTGAAGGTTCCGGAATATTTTCGACCTGGGGAGATTGTGGGTGTCACATAATGTGGAGAATGGAAGTAGGGATGTATTTGAGATCAGCTTATAGAAGCAGAAAAGGTCTGCAGAGAGCCAGGCCTTAAAAGAGGTAGGGGATTCCCATGCGGGCCGAAAGGCTGGGTTTTTCAAGAAAGACAATAGGGGATTATGTGGGGATTGTAAGTTGTGTGTCATCTTTAGTTTATCCCAGATATTGAGGGAGTGCTTAGTGATGGGGTTGCCTACTGTCTTACGGTCAGCTGGGTGTAACCGCAGCATATTGGCCACAGATATGGGGTCTATCTCAACCAATTCTATGGCTACCCATAGCGGTGTTTCTTTAGTGACGTGGTATTTGGTTAGTTGCGATAGCTGTGCCGCGTAATAGTAGAAGCGGAAGTTGGGTACCCCTAGCCCCCCACATAGATTATGGAGAAAGAGAGTCGATTTAGGGACCTTAGGTCTGGTAGAACCCCAAATATATGATAGGACCTTGCACTGAAGCAGACGTAGGAAATATGATGGTAGGGGTATAGGGAGGACCCTAAATAGATATAGGAATTTTGGTAACACTACCATTTTGATGATGTTGATTCTGCCTAGCCAGGAGATAGGTAGCGCTTACCACTGGGACAAGAGGTGAGAATCTATTTTTAGCAGGGGGAGGTAATTGGCCGCAAACAATGAGGAGGTGGCAGCGTGAGTTTAATTCCCAGATATGAAAGGTGGTGTGACTCCCACCAGAAGGGCAGAGAGGCCTGTGCTCGCTGGAGTTCCATAGGGGGTAGGGAGACATTTAACAGTTGAGATTTATGTGTGTTAATATGTAAGCCCAAGACGCTGGCAAACACCTTTAGGTGGGGGAGAGGAGATTCGGGGCTGAGATGTGTGGTGAAGTTAAAAATATCAGGATATCGTCTGCAAACAGACTGCTTTTATGATGGATGCCGCAGTGTTCTATTCCCGCGCGCGCGCGCGCGCTCACTGTGTTCGGGGGGGGCCAGGGAGCGGGTGCGGCGGCTTCGATTGCCGCCGGCCACCCGCGATGCCCCCCCCGGAGCGAATGAGCGGAGGTCCGTGTAAGTAAACACGGACCTCCGCTCTGTGTGAGGGGGAAGGGCTGTGATCACAGCCTTCCCGTACATGAAGGCTGTGACCACTTCCCTTCCCCAGCTAGGCAAGCCCCCCTACAGTTAGAACACGCCCAGGGAACATACTTAACCCTTAGCGCGCCCCCTGCAGGTTAACCCCTTCACTGCCAATGGCATTTACACAGTAATCAGTGCATTTTTATAGCACTGATCGCTGTATAAATGCCAATGGTCCCAAAAAAGTGTCAAAACGTTCCGA
>BLSH010223408.1:120478-137980 GCA_018402905.1 Glandirana rugosa | reverse complement strand
TTAGGACGATTTTATGATCTTCACAAAGCAAGATTCGATTTCAATACGAGGTCGTGGTGTCAGGACCTGTGACGGGTTGATCTATCAAACAAAAGTGCGTAAAGGGAAGGTTGGGATTGGACTCGGGTTGTCCTCTGTGGTCTGAGGGTATATTGCCTCGATCTCTATTACGTCCGATAATTGGTGAATTCCTGGCCTTCCTAAAGGTCGAAATCCTGGCCTCGGGAAAAACGCTAAACCGCGACGCAGCGAAATTGACTGTTAACGCGCCAGCACGCTGCAACATGGGTTTGCTTTAAACTACAACGTCGCACGACCGCGCAATTGTCAGTTAAAGCGACGCAGCGCCAAATCGCAAAAAGGGCTCCGGTCCTAAAGCTGGAAATCCTTCCGGTCCTTAAGTGGTTAATAGCCTGCATTATCTCTAGCTCCGTTATATGGGAGTCTGGTGTCTCCTGTTGGGCTCAGGTTAGGGTTGGAAGGGAAATGCGTGAAAACAAACTATCTAGTTGGGCAGTGTCCAGGACTGTGGTGCTGGAGCATAACTTTAGCTTAGAACGAAACACTTCTAGTATTTTAGCAGGATTACTTGCGCCTGTTCTGAGACGTATGGCAGGGGGAGGGTTATTGATTGCTTTTAGGGCGCGTGCCATTAGTGTATCTGGTTTATTAGCTTTGGTGTATAATTTTGTGATGCTATTTGCGTAATGATTTTTCTGTGGAATCGGTGATGAACAAATCAAGTTGTAATTTGGCTTTGTCTAATCTCAGCTTATTAGTGGAGTTGGGGATGGCTTGGAAAGCTTCATGGCTAGCAGAGAATTCTGCCTCTAATTCCTGATATGAGGCTTTATGTTCTCTTTTGAGGATTGTAGCCTGCTGAATCAGTTTGCCCCAAATAACGGGTTTGTGAGCCTCCCAGAGTGAGACAGCTGAAATCTCGTTGGTGGTGTTGGTAGAAAGGTAATCTTTAAGGGCTATCTCTATATCTAGACAATGAGATGGGTGAGTCAAAGTGGTATCGTTAATATACCATGTTGTGTCATGAGTTCGGGGGACAGGGGATGCTAATGTGAGACAGACAGCTGAGTGATCGGTCCATGTGTACGGAGTTAATGTCAATGTAGTGATTTCTGGGGTCATGCTTTTCGAGATGAAGATATGGTTGATGCGGGAAAATGATTTGTGAGGGTATGAGTAATGAGTGTACTTCTTGCTGGTGGGGTTAGTTTCACGCCACGTATCAGAGAGGGAGTATCTAATGAGCAACTGCTGCAGTGAGGCCTTGGTGGCGGGCGGGTTTGGGGCAGAAGGGGACTTATCCAAAAAAGGGATGACTACTTGATTAGAGTCCCCGCATATTAGAACAGTGCCCATTTTGTGAAAGTCGATAAAAAGGCAGTAGGGTTCTTGTTGGGGGCATAATACGACACTACTTTCACTGGGGTGTCAGAAATATGGCCCATGAGGAGAATATAGCGCCCAACAGGATCGCTTAGTTGAGTAGTTAGTTTAAATGGTGTGGTGCCATGAAAGGGTATGAGCCTACCTCCAACTTTGGAGTTGGCCGAAGTAGTGTAAGATTGGGGGTACGCATGACTTAGGAATTTTGGGGTATAAGTTTGGGAAATATGGGTCTCCTGCAAGCAGGCTATGTGGATTTTTGGCAGTGACAAGGGCTTGAAGAGCTTTGGTCCATTTGTGTGGTATATTAAATCCCTGAATGTTGAGGGAGCAAATGTTTAGGGGGGTCATGGTGGTAGAGAGAGTAACATAGTACTGTACCTGTCCCGTCGGTCTGTCACCACCATGATCACCGATCCAAAGGGGAAGAAGTAGAAACTTAGAAGAGAGTAGGGGAGAGAAGAAGAAAGTACATTAAACTCTTAGAAAACATTCTGAATGATTAGTGAGTTAAACAATAAACGACGTGGAGAGCATGATAGGGGCCAGCCAAGCAGGCCCCCAGAGGTTCTACGTTTGCGTCTGGGAGCCCACATTATAATATGGGGTTCCAGAGGCGGTCAACGGGGGGAGCAAGTAGGTCCTGCGAGTGGACAGCTCCACATATAGTCGAACACTATAAATAACTTTAACAGTATAATCAAGGGTCTCCTGGAAGATTAGGCAGTAAATCATTAAAGATCTGACTTGTATCGTCATGGATCGCACATACCGAGCCACGGCGAGTGTGAAGCAGACACAAACATGAAAGGAAGTAACGCAAACTAAACGTAAAAGGGGGGGGGGTACAATAGCAACATGGATTAAGCTTTATGAGGAAAAGTCCATTAAGGAAAGGTTCTTTTCAGCTTAATGAATTAGCTGTTGTAGAAGTCAGGGTGTAAATGGAGCCAAATCATAGTGTTTGATAGTTGCCAGGAGGATACAGTGCCAGATTGGGCTAGAAAGCTCGGCAGGAAACAGGCCTTTTGAACAGAAATAAGATTGTGGCTCATGGGGGGGGTATTCAGGTTATGTGCAGGTAGTTGCACAACTTGGCACAGGGGTGGCCCGGTGTAGCACGGTCAAGATGGTCTTCTGGCATGTAGCCAACAGGGTGGCTTCAAAAAAGGATGATTGCACACTTAAGTGTGGGGAAAGTTTAGTGCAGGGTAGTGCCGTATGTGCACCAGGCATCCTCCAGCGGGGTCAGGATGAAGAAAAATGAATGGGGTGCTGTAATAAGGTTTCACACTTTGTTTAGTCCATTGAGCCTTCCGCGGTTGTGGCCAGGGGTTGAAAGTGGCCACGTTTGTAATGAGCTGAGTGGGGGTGGGAATCTCCTGCAGCCATTGCAGGGGGGTCCTTCCTTGGGTATCTGGATGCTGAACGCCTGCAGGAATATTCTTTAGCTCCAAAAGGCCCAGCTCACGTAAAGTGTCTGGGAGCTCGTTTGCAGTGCAGCATATGTACTTAATTTCTAAGTGTGTAAAGCGCACAGAAAAGGGAAATCCCCAATAGTAGGCAACTTGATATTGTTGTAGGGTTTGGAGCAGGGGTTTCAGAGCTCGCCTCTTGGTGATGGTGATAGGCGAGAGGTCGGTGAACAGTTGGTAGCTCTAGCCTTGGAAGGAGAGGGTATGCTTGCCCCTGGCTGCTGCGAGTAGCTGCTCCTTCGTGCGGTAGTAATGCAATTTTGCTATAATGTCCCGGGGAGGGCCATTGTCCTTGCGGGAGGGCTATTAGCTCTGTGCACTCTATCCACCTCCAGTCTCTCCACTGGAATGGCTGGTTGTAGCTCTTGAAATAGGGCTATCATAGTTGCCTGTAAGTCTATGACAGTTTCAGATATCCCCCTGATCCTTAGATTGGAGCGGCAGGTCATATTCTCATAATCTTCCAAGCGAGCTTGAAAGGTTATGTTTTCCTCTTTAAGATTTTCAATCTCTGTGAGGTCTTGCTGTGTGGTGCATTCTAAGTCATCCACCCTCACCTCCAGCTCTGCTGTCCTCCTCCCCAGTTCCCTGATCTCTTTTGTCAACTGATCAGTGATATGGTCAGAGGTTTGTTTCAAAGCTTTCTGAAGCATGGCTTCGAACTTTGTGAAGATGTTGGGTTGTGTCTCAGTCTGTGTGTTCCAGTCATCTGTATTAGTCTCACCATGCTGCAAGCGCTGGGAGAGGTGCTGCTGCTGTGGTGATGAGCGTGGTGAGCGTGGGGATTTGGTCTGTAAGGGAGACTCCGGTGACATCTTGGAGCTAGGCAGTGCCAGGGCGTCCCGGATACTTTTGGACCGAAATTTCGGTTTGGTGCTGACCAGGACCATGGTAGCTGGCCTGGGGTGACTGCCTAAGCTGTGCTGTCATGGATGTGTCGGTCTGCGGAGTCCGTGCAGCACTGTGTTCGGTGGCGGTGTCGACTCAGGAGCAGAGCTCTATGCAGGCACGTCTGCTTGCATCGGCTCCGCGCATGCGCCCCCAGGTCCTCTGCTTCTCAAGAGTCTTCAGATCATACTGTACACAAGAAGGTACCAACATTAAGAACTTATCTGGCCTCTAATTCCACATGATAATAAAAAAAATACACTTTATTTTAGGGAAAGGTTTTTTCCTCTGTAGGAAATGCACAGTAAGTAAGAATTGTAAGATACCTAAAAAAAAAAACAAATTTGCCCTCACAGTAAATGAAAAGCTATGTTTCTGATGAGTTAATTTCTTGCAAAACAACACATGTAAACAACCTTGTAAAACACCATTATGGGCTTCAGTATATTGGATGGACAATTAGAACTCTGGAGACACATATGAGAGTACATGTATGTAATAAAAGGGATGGCCTTAAGATGCATTTCCTGTCAATGCATTAGTGTAACCGTCATAATAGAGATCCCACTGGGTGGAAAATTTGTGGTGTTGAGCAACAGATACATTGTGAAGGTGTTCCAGTCTACTGAGGGATATTTCACAGAATGAAACAAGGTACATATACTGTACATTATTGACACCCAGCATCCCAAAGGTAATAATATAGGATTAGACAGTATTTTTTTTTTGGTAACTTTTAAAGAAGGGGGCATGGCCAGTAGTCAGGGAGTATGGTCACATTCCTCTAGAGCTCCAGTGCAGCAGGATTAATGAGGTATATTAAAGCAACAGAAAGCAGTGTAACTTACCACACATTCACTCAGCATGGTAGTGACCTGACTGGGGCACATGGGAAAGTGCAAGACAAAAGAGGGACCCTGCAAACTGATTAATTTTTTTCTGTCCAGCTGAAACTTGAAGGCACAAGATCGTGCTGGTGTGAGTAGATCTCTATCCTCCTCTGTTTGTATATGTTCAGAGAAGAGCACTACAGACTTCACAATCAAATAATATAGTGTCTGCAGCTCTGATCCTATGTCAGCTACGAATAGCTGGCTCTGAAGGTCTGAATGATATTAGAAAACATGTGGAGCAGCTTGATGATTTCCCCACCTCAGGGCAGCCACTGTTAGGGTAACTTGCTACAAATTTGTGGCAGTGTTGAATTATAAGTCTGTTAACTTGCTGTATATTTTCACTGGCAAGTTGCACACTTGCAGAACACTTGAAGCACAAGTTCTAGTCTTCCAATTTGTAGCAAATTTGCGTGGCAAGTCTCTAGCAAGAGCAAAGTTGCAGTAGTGAGTCTACAGCAAGAGCTCTGCAAATTTACAACATGAAAATTCAGCCACAGTGACCCCTGTGGTGGGATAACTATTGCACAACATAAGAACAAAAGAAAATAAGCTAGTCTGTTGGGGGGTAAAGCTCCCCCAATGGGTAACAAAGTAGTTAACACAGGCAGAAAACAAGACTTGTTGGATGGTAAAAAAAACATTCAAACACTCTAGTAACACACACGGTACACTATAAACTCCCCTCATCTAACCATTAAAAACAAGGTCACAGAAACATGTCCGGACTGAATGAACATGAATGCTGCAAAATTGTTGTTTTATCCTGGATTTAAACATGAGGAATAACCTCCTCTAAATTCCCCCACCAATCCTTGCAGCGTACATGAGCCCCAGGGCTACCCATACCAAGTATCTATTTCAGAAAGCAATGGGGTGGCTCCTAAAGTTGGACATCTGATAAATAGGCCTTCTCTATTACCTTTTTGTATATGTACTTTAGAACAAAATACTCCAAACCTTTTTTGATACTACATGTATTTCAGGGTCTTGATTGGTGGTGCTGTCAGAAAATAAATATTAAATACAACAAGGTAAAATTATATCTATCTATATATATATATATATATATATATATATATATATATATATACACATCCATACACACACACACAGTATTTTCCTTTAAATAATTAAATATTAATGTTCTTACATTATAACAAAACTTTTGGAGAGCCTATAAGGGATAACGTGCCATTGATTTTACATTTTTTGAGAATTGTCATAATGGTCAATACAAGTGGATGGTTTACTATTTATTAAAATAGCTTTGTGCTATTGCTCTGAGGAGAATGTTTGCCAGAGATGCACTTGCCATTTTAACATAGCTACAGTTTTAGTAGTTGTAAACTAATGAAGAAATAGGTTATAAAAGGAAGATATACATTTTTCATTTTTGTTTATGGAAAATGTTACAAGGTTAGTCTCCTTGGGAAAGAAAGGATTGACAACTCAAAGATGGCTTTTGCAATGAGGTTTCCAGTTGGGGATCCCCTATGGTATTCAAGTCCCCACAAAGCAAAATATGCACCTTTTTATTTTCCAAACTTTAATTACTGCATAGGTAGTATTGTTAAGCTCACAGACCAGAATGATATCCCCATTCATTTGTGTCCAAACATATTTCAAGTGGCTTGAAGAGTCGCTGATAGGTATCAAATAACCACTCTTTTTGGGGAGTATTGGCCAGAAAAATATGTGGGTAGTTTTTGTGGGTACATCAGCATGAAAAGGCAAGAAAGTGCATCTCCTGCAAACAAATTATATCACTATGGTAGTGTAAGGCCCCATTCCAAAGACTTCTTCTTTTATAGGGGCTATTCAGGCTTTAGCATTTAAGGAAAGAATCTTAAGTGCCATATTTCATAATAGTGTAATACTTATCTTGGTGCTTGTCTCTCCAAAATTACCTCTCCATTATGATTTCCAAATCCATAATATCTCACTAACCATGTAACCTTTTCCATAAACAAAAATGAAAAAGGTATATCTTTCTTTTACAACCTATTTCGTCATGAGTTTATACCTAATAAAACTGTAGCTATGTTAAAATGGCAAGGGTATCTCTGGCAAACATTCTCATCAGAGCAATGGCACAAAGCATTTTTTAATAAACAGTAAAGCATCTGCTTGTATTCACCATTATGACAATTCTCAAAAGATTTTAAATCAATGGTATATTATCTCATATAGGCTCTCCAACATTTCTATTATAATGTAAGAACATTAATATTCCGTTATTTAAAGGATAATACTGTAGGTGTGTGTATATATATAATTTTTCCCTTGCTGTAATTAATATATTTTTTAGTTTTTTACAGCACCACCAATCAAGACCCTGAAATAGATGTAATATCAAAAAAGATTGGAGTCTATGGTTCTAAAGTACATATACAAAAAGGTAATAAAGAAGGACTATTTATCAGACTCAACAAACCAATAGTTAAATAAAATTTCATACAAAATAATACTAAGATTGCATTGCATGTGCTTTTCATAAGAATGTAAAGAGATATGTAACTGTGGTAATTAGACATACGGTTCAAATCCCTCCCCCCGTTAACCTGTTTTTAAAAGAAAATCCTTCTGATAACCTTTAACAGATGTATCTCTTCATTGGGCAATCACACCATGAGTAAATCCTTTAAACTGTGCCATGTTAACATGATTATAAATAATTACCCAGCAACAGAGTCATCCTATAGGCTCACGTACACAAAAGATTGTAAACATTTGATAGCATCCAATTAAGGAGTATCCCTCAATAAGCAAAGGGCATATTAGGTCAACAGCATAAAATATAAAGAGATCATAAAAGTATAAATAGTATAATGCTTGTTACTGGATTTGGATCTGTAGATGTAGTAGCCACAAGCAATTTGTGGTGGAGGCACTTACCTGTTGAGCCTGTGAAATACATATGTGGCCAATTTTAGCCCCTGATTTTTTTTTCCCCCTTGCTATTTGAGATTTTAAGCTGTGGCTCTAGTGCATTTATGCTTGTATATAAGTTTTCTTACCATGACTGGCATGTATTTGCTAAGAGTAATCTCAGTGACTCCTGCTGAGGATACCGTCATTCTCTCCACCTGCAATTGGATGCATCCATCCGTATATGCTTGGTGGGTTGTATAGCCATATTTGATGTAATGATTAATAGTTGAGGCAAATTATTGTTGATAATTATGTTTAACCTTATAGATTTTAAGTAATTTTGCCTTTGTCATTCCCGTGTCCACCTGAGAGTTGTGGCCTTCTGTCCCTGTGCCTTTGGCACTTTCCATATTCCTGACACCTTAGGATAAGAGTGGGTATCCTCCAAATGCACATTTAACATGTGAGTTATTTCATTATATGTCAGGCACCATTAATATGTTCCTTGATTGATTTTAGAGAGAACATACTTCTAAACTCTGGAAAAAGTGGCGCAAGGCTGTGAAACATGTTGAGATTCACCCACTGTCCATGTGTTCCTGCTCTTTAATAGTTGAAAATATTGTAATATAATAACTGATTATGAGATATATTTTATAAGAACAGTGGAATAGCTTTCTAAGCTTGTATGTCTTTTAATGATTTTGGTGATCCCATTTTTGTCATTTTAATTAAGCTGCCACCTTCAGGTGCCACCCTAGACCACCAGGGAATGAGCCCCTATCAGTGCATCTACCCACCAGTGCCCCTATCAGTGTGCACCAGTTCCCCTATCAGTGCCCACCAGTTCCACCTACCAGTGCCCACCTATCAGTGCCCAGTGCCGCCTATGAGTGCCAATCAGTGCCATGTATGAGTGCCCATCAGTGCCGCTTATCAGTGTCCGTCAGTGCTGCATATTAGTGCCACCTATCAGTGTCTATCAGTGCTGCTTATCAGTACCGCTTAACAGTGCTCATCATTGCTGCATATAAGTGCCTCATCATCAGTGCCACCTCATCAGTACTGCCTCATCAGTGCCCGTCAGTGTAGCCTCATCAGTGCCCATCGGTGATGGAGAAAATTTACTTATTTACAAAGTTTTGTAACAGAAACAGAGAACTTTTTTTTTTTTTAAATTCATTTTTTTTTTTATTTGTAGCGCAGAAAATAAAAACCGCAGGGGTGATCAAATACCACCAAAAGAAAGCTCTATTTGTGGGAACAAAATGATAACAAATGTATTTGGGTACAACGTCGCTTGACCGCATAATTCTCATTCAAAGCGCAACAGCACTGAAAGCTGAAAATTGGTCTGGTAGGAAAGTGTTCTAAGTGCATAGTACTGAAGTGGTTAAAGTTGAACACCAAAGGTTCTAAAATGATATGTAACACAACTAGATGAAAGTGAATTATGATATCAACGTATATTTTTATATTATATATATGGAAATATTGGGGGGTATTTAGCTTAAGTGTAGAGCCTACCAGTGAGCTGAGTCCATGCCAATTGTGATGTTTAACCCTTTCGCTGCCAGACCCTGCGCTCCATTTTTACGCTCATGTGGCCAGACCATTTTTGCAATTTTTCCATTGCTTTTTCATTTTTCCGTTACAGCTTTCAGAGTTTGTTAAAGACTGCCAAACCATATATTTTCTGAAAGCACATGACCAGTAGACTACAAATAAGGTGTTACTGATTTTTAGGGTGCAATGATATTTGCACAAATGTTTATTAAAACAATATTTTTGCTAAAAAATACACTAAAATCATTATTAGCTGATAAAAATACAGCACATTTTACAAAATCCCTACTAAATATAAAAGATAACCTGTATTGAGTTAATAAATAACCACTATTTGTGAATTTTAGATTGTGCCTTTTTGCAAAATGGTGAAAATTGAACATACGCAAAAATGTAAATATCGAAAATTCTCAAAATTTTTCAATTTTCCCTTACAGCTTCCAGAGTTTGTTAAATACCCCCCAAACCATATATTTTCTGAAGCACATGACCTGTAGAATAAAAGGAAGATGCTACTGATTTTAGCGTCCTGCAATATTTGCGCAAATGTTTATCAAAACCATATATTCGCTAAAGATTCTCTAAAATCATTTTTAGCAGATTACAAAATTCCTGCTAAATTCCTACTAAATATAAAAGCTTAACCTGTATTCATTTAATAAATAGCAAATATTTGTAATTTTTAAATTACACCTTTTTTTGCAAAACAGTGAATACTGAACATACCCAAAAATGTAAATAACCACATTTCTCTAAAAATCTGAAGGTTTTCTTTGTTCTTTTACAGCTTTGTTAAAGACCCCCTAAACCATATATTTTCTGAAAGCATAGGACCAGTAGAATAAAAAGAAGGTGCTATTGTTTTTTAAGGCCCCATGATATTTGTGCAAATGTTTATCAAACAATATATTTGCTAAAAATGCTCTAAAATATTTTTTTAGCGGATACAAACATAGCAAATGTTACAAATTCCTACTATATATAAAAAGCTTAACCTGTATTGAGTTAATACATGACAAATATTTTTCTAAATTTTAAATTGCACCTTTTTGCGAAATGGTGAAAAATCAAAGTATAGAAAACTATAAAACAACTAAATATCTCTAAAACATGGAGGTTTTCATTTTTCACTTTCAGCTTTTAGAGTTTTTAAAAGACCTTCCAAACTATACATTTTCTGAAAGCAAAGGACCAGTAGAATAAATGGAAGGTGCTACTGATTTTTAAGGGCCCATAATATTTGCGCAAATGTTTACCATACCAATATATTCGCTAAAAAAATACACTAAAACCATTATTAGCAGATACAGACATAGCACATTTTACAAAATCCCTGCTAAATCCCTACTATATATAAAAACGTAACCTGTATTAAGTTAATAAATAACAAATATTTGTAAATTTTAAATTTCACCTTTTTGCGAAATGGTGAAAACTGACCACACACAAAATTATAAACAACAACATTTTTCTAAAAACCTGGAGGTTTTCATTTTTCACTTTCAGTTTTTAGAGTTTAGACCCTCCAAACTATAAATTTTCTGAAAGCAAAGGACCAGTAGAATATATGGAAGGTGATACCGATTTTTAAGGCCGATATTTGCGCAAATGTTTACCAATCAATATTTTCGCTAAAAATGCACAAAAAACATCATTAGCAGATACAAACACAACACATTTTACAACATTTCTGTTAATTTAAATCCACATATAAAAGCTTAACCTGTATTGAGTTAATAAATAACAAATATTTTAAAATTTAAATTGCGCCTTTTTGAAAAATAATAAAAATCAGACATACGCAAAAATTTCTAAAAATATGGAGGTTTTCCTTTTTTATATTTTCTTTTTTTTTTTATTTAAATTTTTATTGGGATTTTCAAGAATAACAAGGTAGAAACATAACAGGTACATTATGTTCATATGGTACATCAATTATCTGAATCGTGAAAAAGCTAAGAATACAGAAGTTCATTACATTTGTATACATTCGAGTATATCATAATCATTGAGCTGACATATATTGATTAGTCCATGCAGACCATTCTTTGTCAAATTTTGGACCTTTTAGCGAGTTCAGAGCTAGAATTCTCTCAAAGGAATAGTTGGCATTCACTGCAGTGATTACTTCAGATATGGTGGGTGGATCTGGGGATTTCCAATCTTTGAGGATGATATTACGTGCGGCCAATAAAATGTGGGTTACGGTTGATCTTAGCACGGGATGGAAGTTTTCTATGCCCAGATTGAGTATCGCCAGCCCTTTGTCTATGTGGGTGGGGGTCAGGGTCAGTGAGGAAATCAGGTTAGATATCTGCTTCCAGAATGTGGCTAGTTTTGGGCAATCTTTTAGGACGTGCAATATGTTCCCTGATTTGCCACAGAGGCGCCAGCATAGAGCTGATGTCCCCGGGTAGAATTTGGATATTCGAGAAGGCGTGTAGTGCCTTCTTGGTCTTATTTTGAGCATAATTTCCCAGTGCATTGAGCAGTGTGAGTGTTTGTGTATCGATTTGATTGCTGTCTCGGGATTTGCCATTGGGAAGAGAAGCCACAGTGCTGAGTATTTCTTTTGTATCAAATGGGGAGTTTAGGCTGTCCAATTGGGTTTTAGATAACTTTTCAGTGTGATTTTCTTTAGAAAGGAGAGTATTGCACCTTCTGTAGGTTGAGGTGTGTTGTGATCTGCTTTAAGATTGTATAGTGAGCTGTAGTAGTCGGCTAAGTGGACCGCTATGTCTTGGGGGTTTATGATTTTGTGATTTTGAGTAGGGTGCACTAGGTGAAAGATCCTGGTTTTGGCCTGGATTGTTTTAACTCTTCGCGCTAAGAGTTTGCCTGCTCTGTTTGCGTTAGCATAATAGGATAGCTTCAAACGTATTAGATGTTTATCATACTGTTGTGTTAGGAGATTCCTGAGCTCTTCTCTGAGAGCTTGTATGATGTCAGTGGTTGTGGGGTTTGTGTGGGTTTTGTTAATTTGTTCCAGGTTGTGTATGTTTTCTATAACGTTGTTTATTCGTGCATTGTGGCTTCTCTTTGCTTTTGCTCCTAGCTGAATCAAGATTCCTCTGATATATGCCTTATAGGCAGACCAGAGTGTGAAGGGGTCGCTGACTGATACCTTGTTTAGGGTAAAGTATTCTGTTAGATGTCTGGTAATAATTTGGGAGGTGGCTTTGTCCTGGAGTAGGTTCAGGTTTCACTTCCAGATGGGGTTTGTGGAGTGTGCACCCCTCTCCCTAATAGTAATAGAGACCGCTGCATGATCTGACCAGAGTATATCATGAACCTCAGAGGCAGATATCCTCTGGAGCAACCATCTATCAACTATGAACATATCAATCCTGGAGTACGTATGATGCCTGGTGGAAAAAAAGGAGTAGTTTCGCTCTCAGCCATGTTGGCATCTCCACACATCATATAGTTCCTCCAGGTATAACAAGTCCTTAATCATTGGTTTATGATGTGTGATTTTAGTGGATGTGTCCATTGTTGGGTCTGTTGTGGCGTTGAAATCCCCACATAATAGGAGACTTCCAAAGTTGAGGTCTCTGATCTTCCTAACCAGTCTACGAATAAATCTCAACTGATGTTGGTTAGGGGCGTACAGAGCTGCAATAGTATAGGGGCGTGCATTGATGTCGCTGGTTATGATTATGTACCTGCCCTCTGGGTCTGAGTGAACCTCCTTGAGTTGGAAGGCCAGAGAGCCTCGTATGGCTAGAAGGACACCTCTTTTCTTTTGGGGGCACAAGATAGGAATACATGTGGATAGTTCTTATGAGAGCAAGATGGGATGCTAGACGCTATTAAGTGTGTTTCCTGAACACTGAGGATATCTGCTCTGTGTTTTTGTGCCTCTTTCCACATGGATTGTCTTTTAGCCGGATTGTTTTGTCCTTTGACATTTAGTGATAAGCATTTAATGAACATGTTGTTTGCTTGGGGAAGAAGTGTGGAGGACATGTGGGTCACTTTTTTTTTTTTAATTGCAAAAAAAAGTTTTATTGAGGATATAAATCATCGGTGGGACATGCAAATATTAAAGCAACAGTGCAACATGCACTACAATAAGGATACATTGTCTGACATGTTCGGTACAAAAATAAGGAAAAAAAGAAAAAGAAAAAGGAGAATTAACAGATACAGCCCTGGGTACCTCCGGATAGTGAGGACAAGCACGTGGCCGTCCTCGAACAGTACAGTATCACAGCATAAAGGGGGGGATCTCAGGTGTCACTGTCACAACACGTGGAGGAGTCCTCCAACCACCTATCCCATATTTTATGGTATTTCATAGGACACCCCCTATGCATATATAGTAGTTTCTTGTAGGGGAGAACTGTATTGACCGCCCTTATCCATTGGCGAAACGTAGGGGGGGAGCCCCTGAGCCATGTTCTGGCTATTTGCATCCTGGCTAAAAACAGTGTTTCCTGGAGGAAAATATTCATATACTTTTCCTCCTCCGGGAGAGAGAGGATCCCTAGAATGCACTGCCGTGGGCAGAGTGTTAGGGGAGAACCCATTTTATCGTGCAGGAAGGTAGTTACTTGTAACCAATAACCCCGTATGGCGGGACACGTCCAAATGAGATGGAAAAAAGTACTGTCGGGGTCAGCACAACGAGGACACATTGGGTCATAGCTCGGGGCGTACTTAAGGATACGACGGGGTGTAATGTAAGACCTATTTATTATATATATTTGTGTGAGGCGATCAGAGAGTCTGGGGGAAGCTAATTTGCAGACCGCCAGTGCCTCCTCCCAATCATCGTCAGTAATATCACCTATGTCCGGTTCCCATCTAGATTTGAGCTGATAAGCCTGGGCAGAAGCCCCAGGAAGCAGCAGGCAGTTGTAGTATCTGGAGATAAGTTTTTTGGAGTCCTGACTCAACAGATTATCTACCAGGGGCAGCGTCTCCAGCTGGGGGATTGAGCCCTGGAACTGGGACTGCAGAGCATGGCGAAGTTGCAGGTAGCGGAAGAGCATATGGTTAGGAAGGGAGTATTGGTCTTTTAGGGCCTGAAAGGACTTTATGGTACCGTTAGCAATGACCTGTGAAAGGTACACAATGCCCCTGGCTATCCATAATCCGGGCTCCGGAACCAAGGACAGCTCGGGGAGGTGTCGGGAGTGCCACAAGGGTGTGTAGGAATGAAAAGGCGGGGCTCCAACCCGCCCCACAGCAAGGCGCCAGATCCCGCAGTGATGCGAGACCACGAGTCCCCCTCCTCCCAGACGGGCCCCCCCCGGGTGTTCCCCAAACAAAAGTTGGAATGGATGTGTTATTAGATGGGGAGAGCGAGGGCATGCCAGTGTCATATACCTGTCTCTATCGGTGTGGTGGATATGGAAGAAATGGGAAAGTTGTGAGGCGATATAATATAGTGTCAGATCTGGGAGAGCAGTGCCCCCCAGATCCGACGGGCGTTTTAGAGCAGCCCACGGTAGTTTATGGCGGGCGGATCCCCAAATGAACGTATTAAGTATAGATTCCAATTTTTTAAATAAGCGGGTTGGGATACGCACTGGGGCATGCCAAAAGGTATAGAGCAGTTTGGGGAGGAGAATCATTTTGACTAGATTGATTCGGCCCATTACCCCTAGGGGCAGTCGGGACCAGACCTGAGTTTTGGTTTTAAGCTTGGTGAAGAGGGGCTGAATATTAAGGGCATTATATTCGTCAGGGGCTCTGGAAATCTGGACACCCAGATATTTAATCTGACTGGCACGAAGTAGGGGCAGGGCCGCCTGGGATGAGGAGGGGGCCCCGACGTCGATCGGCAGGATCAGGGATTTGTCCCAGTTTATGCGGAGGCCTGAAAAGGTGCCAAATCGTTCGATAAGCCTCAGGGCGTTGTGGAGCGAGGGGCCCGCGTCCGCCAGATATAGGAGCATGTCGTCAGCATACAAGCTGACGACCTCCACCAGCGGGCCAGAGCGGAGTCCCCTCACCCCAGGGTGGGCCCTAAGTGCTATCGCCAGCGGTTCCACAGCCAGGGCATACAGCAGTGGAGAGATGGGACATCCCTGGCGGGTCCCTCGAGTAAGAGGGAAGGGTTCAGAAAGTTTGCCATTGACCTGGATGTGAGCGGTGGGGGCCTGATAGAGTAGTGAGAGCCATTTAATGAAATTGGGGCCAAATCCAAAGCGCCTAAGACACTCCCATAAATACTCCCATTCGACTGAATTGAATGCTTTGGCGGCGTCGAGGCTGACCACCACCCTGGAGCCAATCTCTTCATGTTGTGCCTGGAGATTTAGGAATAGACGCCTGAGGTTGAATGCTGTGTTTTTATTGGGCATGAATCCTGTCTGATCCGAATGTATCAGGTTCAGGATAACCTTGTTGAGGCGGAGGGCGAGAATTTTGGCAAGTATCTTAACATCTAACTGGAGCAGGGAGATTGGGCGGTAAGATTCGGGGTATAGGGGGTCTTTACCCGGTTTGGGTATTAGCACGATTAAGGCAGAGCCCATAGAGGAAGGGAGGGTGGAAGTGTCGAAAATATGGGAATAAAGCTCTTGAAGTTTGGGGACTAGTGTATCTGCAAATTGTCTATAAAATTCTAGGGGCAGCCCGTCTGAGCCCGGGGTCTTGGATGAGGGAAGAGAGAGCATAGCAGCCTCTACACAATCTTTGGTGATGGGTGCCTCTAGGGCTGCTCGCTGTGTGGGGGTCAGTTGGGGGAACTCAATGCCCTGGAGAAGTGCAACTAACTCCTCAGCGGCATAACTGGTTGTTGACTTATAAAGGTTAGTGTAAAAGGTTTTAAACTCTGCAGCTACCAATTCAGGGTCAGTGATCAGGCCTCCTGCTGACTGAAGCTCAACTACCACGGGGGGTTTGTTGTTCAAGTGTGCCATAAAGGCAAGGAGCTTACCCGCTCGTTCCCCATGCTCATACGTCCGCCGTCTGGCAAAGAAAATTCCCCGATTGGCTTTTTCAAAATGCAGTTGATTTACAAGCCTAGTTTGGGAGTGTAGCAGTGCCGCGCTAGCTGGGGAGGGGTCTCGGAGGAAGGATTGCTCGCACTCCTCCAGACTGTCACTAGCCTGCTGAAGCACCAGCCTAGAGCTGGCCTTGTGCCTGTTGATCTGTATCGAGAGATACATGCGGGCATGGATCTTGAAGGCCTCCCAGACCGATCCGACCGAAGCCGACCCGTCATTGACACGGAAAAAATGTGTCCATTCTCTGGCAACGTCCCCCATGTTAGCAAGCACAGTGAGCCAGAATGGGTTTCAGCCGCCAGAGTCCTCTCTCTAGCGGGGTGGGTGTCCGGATGGTGATCCAGCACGGGGAGTGATCTGACAATATCCTGGTGCCGAATCCCGCATCAAGGAGACCCGGCACCAGGGTGGGGGTGATAAGGATCATATCAATGCCGGAGTGAAGCAGGAAAACTGCGACCCGTTGGGGTACTTGTGTCTCCAGGCGTCGGTAAGGAAAAATTCAGCGAGAAATTTGCCAAATCTGGTGATGGGAGGAGCGTCAAGGGGGGTGGGGAGGGGACCCCTCCTATCAATTGAGGGGTTGACAACCATATTGAAATCCCCCATCCAGATCGCCGGCACCGCTGGGTGGCGTGCCATGAAAGCCACCCCTTGTTGTAATGTGCCAAACTGAAATGGAGGGGGGATGTAATAGGCCAGTGGTTCTCAACTCCGGTCCTCGGGACCCACCAACAGGCCAGATTTTAAGTATTACCTTGGGGAGATGCAGACTAGAACACTGCAATCACTGAGCAGCAAATTATATCACCTGTGATGTATTTCAGTTATCCTGCAAACCTGGCCTGTTGGGGGGTCCCGAGGACCGGAGTTGAGAACCACTGTAATAGGCCAACAAGAGAAGTCCCATTCCATTCACAGTGGCATGGAGAAATATGTAGCGACCCTGCGGATCCGACTGCAAGTCATGTAATTGAAAGCGTACTGTTTTAGCAATAAGGATTGCAACCCCCCTGGAGTTGGAAGTATAGGGGGCCTGGTAAACCCAGCCGACCCAGGGTTTTTTAAGGGCCAACTGGGCCTGTCCTGTCAGGTGAGTTTCCAGGAGAACCGAAATATCGGCCCGCAGGGACTTCACATGTGAGAGGACCGCAGAGCGCTTGGGCCTGGCAACCAGGCCCCGGACGTTCCACGTTACAAATTTAAGGGACGCCATAATAGTCCACATAGGAAGGGGTACTGTGGAGCAGTCGGATCCGCAGGGATTGCCAGGCAATAAATTAACATTAGCAAGACAGGGTTATATGTGGACACCAGGCTCGGGCAACATGTAAAACAGAGGCGCGGGGCACCCCGTACATTGCAGATAATGCAGAAATATAAGAGCCACAGTCGGGGCATAAATGGCATTGTAATAAACCACAATAACTGAGACAGAAC
>BLSH010223408.1:89015-99385 GCA_018402905.1 Glandirana rugosa | reverse complement strand
GGTGTTGAGCGTACTTCTCCTCAATAATACCTAGTTCCTGTTTTATCGTCTGGATCTCCTGTCTTCATCTTCTGTCTTGTATTTTTATTCCCCGTAAGGTCTTAGACAGGGGTTAGTGGTTAATGTTGTTAAACGGGACAGAGATAAGAGGTGTTACCGGGGCCTGAATTTGGGTGTACTGAACAACTATCTGTCTTATGTATTATTTTTATGTTCTGTCTTCTACTTCTGTCCTCTAGGTCTGCTATTTTGTCCTTGATCCATAATAACTCCTCTTCATGCGAGTTGTGGGCATCCACTAGTAGGTTAAAGGGAGTAGAGTAGTCACTCAATCTATCCTCCATTGTGCTTACTCTTTTCCCTAGTGAAGCTACTTCTTTCTGGCAATGTTGGATACTGCTTACTAGGTCTGCTGACAGGGAGGCTCTAAGGGACATCAGCATTTCCTTTAACATTATATCAGACACTGGCTGGCCCGTTGTGGGGAATATAGCAATCGGATCTGCTTTGTTTGTGGGCCCTGCTTCAATGTCGGCCTGATTTCCTCCCACCTCCATGCCCCCTGTGTCATCCCGATCTGGCGTGGAGTCCCTTCTGGGCTTTGATTTGGCTGGGCTTCTGGATGTGGGGCTATTATCCTCAGGCAGAGGGTCCCGGTGTATGTAGGTGTGGATGTTACCTTGTTGTAGTGTCTTTCCCTGTGCCAGCGCGGTGTCCGTCTCAGCGTGCTGTTCCCTGCTCGAGCCGGCGCCATCTTGCCTTAGGCCTCTGGAGAAGTACTCCGGGATTTTAACCACTTGCATGTGCTCGTTTCTGCGTTTGGACATCACCGCTGAAGTCACTGATGTCCTGGTGGCAGGGAGGGTCGTTTTGGCTCCGGGTCTCCTTGGTTATGCGGCTTTATCTGGTCTTTCCCCCGGCGGTCAGAACGGAGCTCTCTGCTATGCGTCCATGCAGAAGCTCGGCCGGCCACGCCCCCATTTTATTGTATTATTAACAAGACAGTTGTACAAGAAAATAAATAATTCCTATTGTACATTCAAAAATAGCATGAATACATACAGTGGTACTACGATGATGAATCACCGACTGAGTGGTATAGTTGTGTACAGAAGTAGGCAGCCTATCATCCGTTTGTAACATCATAACATGGAAAAAAATTGTATGTCGGGTTAGAAGAGAGCAGTGTTCAGTGGAAATGAGTGCATTGAAGGACCCTGTACATACGGGTCGAAACATGTAAAATACAAAAGGGAGCAGAGGTGCCGGAGGATCTGCTCACCAAGCTGGGATCCGGCAAGGTGGTCCAGCTTATGTGTGGGAGCATAGGCCCCTCGGGACCCCTGCGTTAGCATACTAAAGGGGGGAGAATAAAGTGAAGGAAAAGGAGAGAAAGGCACTGAGCGGGAGGGGGGAAGGGGGGGGTGGTGGGAGGGGTGGGGAAGAGGGGACTATCTCCAGGGGGGGCACAAACCCCATGTAGCATATAGGCGTATAGGCCTGGTGAGGATGCCTCACTCATTATCTACCATCAGTGTTTGATCAAAGCCCGAAGGTAGTCCATGGGCGATCCATAGCCTCAGTTTTGGCATGTATAAATGCCTGATTAATCCGGTGTTTAATTGGGACCATGGAGAGTGTGGTGGTTTTCCAAGCCTTAGCAATGGATTGTTTGGTGGCTGTTGTGACATAAAGTAAGAGTTTAAAATGTCTTTGAGTTAGCGCAGGAAGTTTACCGCTCAGGAGGGCCACCACAGGGTCTGGCGATAAGGGTGTATCAAATATTAGGGATAGGAGTTGAAACCCTTCAGTCCATAGATCATGGGATATCGGGCAATCCCACCAAATATGCATGTGTGTGCCTTGGTCCGAGCATCCACAGAAACATGCCTGAGAATAATTTGGGTGGAATTTGGATATCCTGGAGGGGACCAGGTACCACCCAATGAGCACTTTGTAATTAGTTTCCAGGGCGACAATATTAGGTGAGGCATATTTGGTGGCTTGCCAGATTTGGTTCCAGTTTAAATCATCGCTGCGGGAGGGAAGATCTTTCTCCCATTTCTCGACATATGTGGGAGGTGTCGTGGTAATGGCGGATAAGAGTAATGTGGATATGTCAGAAATAAGAGCTCGTTTGTGGGGGTCAGAATGACATGCTTGTTCAAACAATAAGAGAGAAGGGACTGAGCTATCCGGGGGAGTGTATTGTGAGTAGAAATGTTTTATTTGAATGTACAGTATTTTACAAAAGTGAGTACACCCCTCACATTTTTGTAAATATTTTATTATATCTTTTCATGTGACAACACTGAAGAAATTACACTTTGCTACAATGTAAAGTAGTGAGTGTACAGCTTGTCTAGCAGTGTAAATTTGCTGTCCCCTCAAAATAATTCAACACACAGCCATTAATGTATAAACCGCTGGCAACAAAAGTAAGTACAACCCTAAGTGAAAATGTCCAAATTGGGCCCAAAGTGTCAATATTTTGTGTAGCCACCATTATTTTCCAGCACCGCCTTAACCCTCTTGGGCATGGAGTTCACCAAAGCTTCACAGGTTGCCACTGGAGTCTTCTTCCACTCCTCCTTGACAACATCATGGAGCTGCGCTCCTTCACCTTCCATTGGAGGATGCCCCACAGATGCTTAATAAGGTCTGGAGACATGCTTGCCCAGTCCATCACCATTACCATCAGCTTCTTTAGCAAGGCAGGGGTTGTCTTGGAGGTGTCTTTGGGGTCCTTATTATGTTATAATACTGCCCTGCTGGCCAGTATCCGAAGGGAGGGGATCATGCTCTGCTTCAGTTTGTCACAGTACATGTTGGCATTTATGGTTCCCGCAATGAACTGTAGCTCCCCAGTGCCGACAGCACTCATGCAGCCCAAGACCATGACACTCCAACCACCATGCTTGACTGTAGGCAAGACACACTTGTCTTTGTATTCCTCACCTGGGTGCCGCCACACATGCTTGACACCATCCAAACCAAATGTGTTTATCTTGGTCTCATCAGACCATGGGGCATGGTTCCAGTAATCCATGTCCTTAGTCTGCTTGTCTTCAGGAAATTGTTTGTGGGCTTTCTTGTGCATCATCTTTAAAAGAGGCTTCCTTCTGGGATGACAGCCATGCAGACCAATTTGATGCAGTGTGCGGTGTATGGTCTGAGCACTGACAGGCTGACCCCCCACCCCTTCAACCTCTGCAGCAATGCTGGCAGCACTCGTATGTCTATTTCACAAAGACAATCTCTGGATATGACGCTGAGCATAAGTACCCAACCTCTTTGGTCGACCATGGCGAGGCCTGTTCTGAGTGGAACCTGTCCTGTTGAACCGCTGTATGGTCTTGGCCACTGTGCTGCAGCTCAGTTTCAGGGTCTTGGCAATCTTCTTATAGTCTAGGCCATCGTTATGTAGAGCAACAATTCTTTTTTTCAGATCCTCAGAGAGTTCCACTGTGCCATGAGGTGCGATGTTGAACTTCCTGTGACCAGTATGAGAGAGTGAGAGTGATAACGCCAAATTTAAAACAACTGCTCCCCATTCACACCTGAGACCTAACAACACTAATGAATCACATGATACCAGGGAGGGAGAATGGCTAATTGGGTCCAATTTGGACATTTTCACTTAGAGGTGTACTCACTTTTGTTTCCAGCGGTTTAGACGTTAATGGCTGTGTGTTGAGTTATTTTGAGGGGACGGCTAATTTACACTGTTATACAAGCTGTACACTCACTACTTTACATTGTAGCAAAGTGTCATTTCTTCAGTGTTGTCCCATGAAAAGATAGAATAAAATATTTACAAAAATGTGAGAGGTGTACTCACTTTTGTGAGATACTGTATTTGAAAATTTCTGTGGGAGGTAGATGATGGGTCTCGCACAGGGTTTGGAAGGATATTATAGTGTTGGATCTATATAGATGATGTGCACGGAGGAGGCTAGCTCTTGACCAGTTTGAGAAGGAGTGTGAAAGGAGAGAAGAGGATTATGAGATGATTGAAGGCCAAAGTGCATTTTAAGTCTATCCCAGAGGGTTAAGCTGTGTTTGGTGATTGTATTGAGAAGGTTGTGGCGCTGTGATGCTTGCAACCACAGGAGATTAGCAGTAGATAATGGATCATAGTCCACCAATTCTTAGGCCACCCAAAGGGGGATTTCCTTAGTAGCGTGATTATTTGGGGAGTATTGGCAGTTGGGCTGCCTGGTAATACTTAGCAAAATTAGGTACACTCAGTCCGCCCCTTATACGGGAGGTGTAGAGAGTACTTGGGGTAGGCATGGTCTGCGTGAGCCCCAAATGAAACCAGAAGCCTTACGCTGAAGTATCCTGTGGTAGAGTGGACTTTAATCGGTAATACTTTGAATAGGTATAAGATTTTGGGGAGGGTGGACATTTTGTTAACCGTGATTCTACCCATCCATGAGAGGGGGAGAGATGGCCATTTGGACATTAGATTAGTGAGGTGAGTGAGCATGTGGGGATAATTGGCTGAATAAAGATCTGCTGGGTCAGGTGTGAATTTAATACCCAGGTAGGTAAGGTGGGACGTGGCCCAGGAGAAGGGGAGGGAGTCCCTGAGTTGGGAATGCAAGGCTGGTGGCAAGGAGATGTTTAGGGCCTTAGACTTCTGGGGGTTGATCTAAAGACAGGAAATTTGGCCAAAATCTGTGAGCAGTTTCATTAACTTGAGTGCGGAGGTTAAAGGGGATGTTAGGAACAACAGAACATCATCGGCAAACAGACATAGTTTCTGGTGGTGGCCACCTAGTTCAAGGCCAGTTATATTAGGGTTGCTAATGGCACGATTGCCAGTGCAAAGAGGAGGGGGGAGAGGGGGCAGCCCTGTCGGGTACCTCTGTGTATGTGGAAGGGATCAGATTGAAATCCCGAATAGGTAACATAAGGACGTCGTTGGCAAACAGACATCGTTTATGGTGGTGGCCACCTAGTTCAAGGCCAGTTATATTAGGGTTTTCCCAAATGAGGGTTGCTAATGGCTTGATTGCCAGTGCAAAGAGGAGGGGGGAGAGGGGGCAGCCCTGTCGGGTACCTCTGTGTATGTGGAAGGGATCAGAGCAAAATCTCGAGTAGGTAACATAAGCTTTGGGGTTGTGATAGAGAGTTAGGATCCATCTAAGGAAATTCACACCAAAACCCCATTGTTGAAGTACCGAGTGGAGGTAAGGCCAGGCTAGTGAGTTGAATGCTTTGCGTATATATATATAGTAAGATAAAACAGGTAGGTATGTGTTGTGCATGTGCTGTGTGAGATATGAGGGCAGCTCTGCATACATTGTCGCTTCCCTGTCTGGAAGGGATTAACCCTGTTTTATCCCTATGGATTAGCGTACCAATAACAGGTTGCAAACGTGTTGAAAGGGTTTTGGCTAGAATTTTAATGTCTAGATTGAGAATCAAAATAGACCTATAATTGGATCGTGAGGAATCATCAGTGTTAGGTTTAGGGATCATTGAAATTGACGCCGTGAGGGATTCGGGTCTAAAGTGGTGGTCTTTGAGAAGGGAGTTAAAGGCTGTTACCAGAAGTGGGGCTAGTATGTAGGAAAATCGTTTGTAATAGCTGGCTGAGAGGCCGTCCGAGCCTGGACGTTTGTGTGGTTTCAAAGTTTTGATTGTTGCAACTATTTCTTCCTCCGTAAGCGGTTGGTCTAAAGCTGTTCTTTGATCCTGGGTAAGGGACGGGAGGCGTATGTCAGAGAGCAAGGAGTCCAATCGAGATTGGCTGAAGTGGGAAGAGTCACTATAGAGCTCTGAGAGTTTCCTGCGAAATATGTTTCGAATTTTTAATGGGTTAATACTTATTTTTTTTATAATAGAGATCATTTAGGCACAAACAAATGTAGCCACCACATCCAACGAATGCTGAGCTGCAATATATTATGTTTTTGTTTTTAGGTTTAAATCCATTAATGATGTATTTCATAACACTAGGGAATATTTTTGTATCACATTAATAAATAATCAATGATTTGTACTATTTAAATGATGATTTTAGTTGTTCACTAAGAAGAATATTACTGTACTGTATATTAATCAACAATTATTTTATGAGGGTTTTATGTTTGGTATTTGTGTTTTACCATAGTAACATCATTTAAATCATTGTTGCTTCCTCTAACCTTTCATGTACCATATTACACAAATGTCAGATCTGTCCTCAAAATTTTGTGAAGGACTTTCCATTATGATGACAGAGACCAGGTAATTCAGCTTAATGACTAAAAAAAAACACTTAATTCTAAGCAACTGCTTAATGTGCTTTATAATAGCTGAAGAATGAATAATTTAATGGAGAATTAGACATTTTTTCTGAAAAATATAGCTATAATCTGTACTGTTTTAATTAACCTTTACTGCGTGTAGGACACTTGATGGTTGTGTTTGTGATTTGGAAATAAAAGATATTGGGCCTTAAAGATTTCATAATTATTCTTTCTTTATGGCCTTAATTGTTGAGAAAGCAGTTCCATAATGAACAATGCTATTTGACTTTTAGGTTCATTTCTGCACTTAAGGAAATTCTTGAATCTCAGTGAGCTAAAATTCCATAATTAGAATTCTTCAGTGATCTAAAAGCATGAGAAACATCATTTCAATATAACACTGAAATTACTGAAGATTATTCTGAACAAAAAATATTTAAGTTAGTAACAAACAGAAATTAGTTTATATCTGAAAATACACTCTGTTAAAACACTGATATTTACATTACCTTAGTGGATATTTTTTCCAGCTGGTGTAGAATGGTCTGGTCCATGATGTCCCTTACTAATTAACCAGGGAGTCTGGTGTCAGATGTTTCCATAATAACAAAGTCTAGTACATTCTTGGTATATTTATGTGATAGCGCTGCCTAAGACTAAATTGAGCTGGTTAGTAAAGTGATAGTGCCAAAAAAACTGTTATAAATGAAATATTGTGTAAACAGTTAAAAAATTATGAATTAAATAAGCAATCTGCTTGTAAACAATGCACATCAATTTTTGCTGTGACTAACGTGGCTTGCAACAAATTCCACTTATGTTGATAAAAAAAGTGCCAGTGCCAAAAAAATAACTAAAGTACTAAAAACAGTGTTATAAATGAGATTGTGTATAAAAAGGTCATAAAGGTCCAACAATTAAATAATAATCTTCTTGTAAACAGTGCACACCAATTTTTTGTGACAAACGTGGCTTGTAACCAATTCCTTGTGCTCCCTTCAGCAGTTGCAATGGAAGCTCACCTCATTTATAGACCCTGTTAAGGGTCAAACCTGCTTTAGACACAGTGTGATTCTCATCCACAGATGGCTCCACATTTATCACCCTCTGCTCCTTCAGAGACCCTATGGGGGTACACAGTGCACTTCTCCTTTAAATGGCTTCAGAAAGATCACAAGCAGCTCCAAACCGACATATAAAAAACAAAAAGTGCCTCCAATAGTGCAGTACCTGAATGTTAACTGAATGAACCTCACCACCCCAGCTTAATGCATTGCACTAACATGTATTAAATTAAAACAGAGCATATAAAATACAGATCCAGCAGGTCTCACGTGTGTCATGTATGTATCACCGCCAGGTTCTACCTCTATGTGTTACGCCTCATTCCTCGTGGCTTCGTCTGGAGGGCAAATCTTCCAGACGAAGTGAGTGCAATGCATTAAGCTGGGGTGGTGAGGTTTATTCAGTTAACACCCAGGTACTGCACTATTGGAAGCACTTTTTGTTTTTATATGTCAGTTTGGAGCTGCTGGTGATCTTTATGGAGCCATTTAAAGGAAAAGTATGCTGTGTATGAAGAGCAACCACTATTATTTTATTTATACAGTGATTCTGTACTTGCCAAATATGCCACAGAAATCTTCCTCCACTAAGTCTGGCTGCAGCAATTTTAACTGTCCTCTTCCTGGGTTTACGCAGACATACACGCCCACACACACCACTGCTTGCCTGCACATTTCTCCTCTCTTGATGAATACACATGGATCTCTGCAGTCTCCTCCTATCTCCGCCCTCATCCATCCCCCCCAGCACTGCATCTCTCCTGGTTGTCCTGTGACTCATCCCTCCTCCACTCTCCTGCCCCCCTCCCTTGCTGGCAAACTCTCATGAAAGTGAGAGAGAGAGCTGTACAGGACCTCACTTGCCTAGTCAAATTACCAGACAAGAAAGAGGAAGCAAGCCGTATAAGGTATGGCTGGCAGCCCAGCACCCACACAGTTAGAACACGCCTAGGGAACACAGTTAACCCATTGATTGCTCCCTGCAGGCTAAACCCTTCTCTGCCAATGACATTTATACTGTAATCAGTGGTTATTTTTAGATCTGATTGCTGTACAAATGTCAATGGTCCCAAAAAAGTGTCAAAAATGTCCGATATGTCTGCCGCAATATCGCAGTCCCGATAAAAATCACAGATCGCCACCATTGCTAGTAAAAAATAAAAAATGAAAATGGCATAAATGAATTCTCATGGTTTGTAAACGTGGCAACTTTTGCGCAAACCAATCAATATACGCCGATTACCAAAAATATGATGAAGTATATATATCGGCTAAAACTGATGAATACATTTTTTTGAATTTATTATCTTTTGGATATGTATTATAGCGAAAAGTAAAAAATATAGCTTTTTTTGTTTATAGCAGTGATCAGAAGTGATGTAGAGGTGATCAAATACCCCCAAAAGAAAGCTCTATTTGTGGGAAAAAAAGGACATCAATTTAATTTGGGTACAATGTTGCACGGCCGTGCAATTGTCAGCTAAAGTGTTGCAGTGCTGCATGGCAAAAAATGGCCTGGTCATTAACCACTTCCTTACTGGGCACTTAAGCCCCCCTCCTGCCCGGACCAATTTTCAGTTTTCAGCGCTGTCCCTCTTTGAATGACAATTGTGCGGTCCTGCAATGTTGTACCCAAACAAAATTGGCCTCCTTTTTTTCCCACAAATAGAGCTTTCTTTTGGTGGTACTTGATCTCCTCTGCGGTTTTTATTTTTTGCACTATAAACGAATAAAGAGCAATGATTTTGAAAAAAGAACAATATTTTTTACTTTTTGCTATAATAAATATCTAAAAATAAACAATAAAACAAAATATATTCATCAGCGTAGACCGATATATATTCTTCTACATATCTTTGGTAAAAAGAATCTCAATCGGTGTATATTGATTGGGTTGCGCAAACGTTATAGCACCTACAAACTATGAACATTGGTTTATGGCGTTTTTATTTATTTTAATTTTTTTACTGGTAATGGCGGCGATCTGCGATTTTTATCGGGACTGCAATATTACGGCGGACATGTCGAACATTTTTGACACTTTTTTGGGACCAATGACATTTATACAGTGATCAGATCTAAAAATAGACACTGATTACTGAATAAATGTCATTGGGAGGGAAAGGGTTAACACTAAGGGGGCAGTAAAGGGGTTAAATGTGTTCCCTAGGTGTGTTCTAACTGTGGGGGGGGGGCGGGGTTGGCAGGGGCATGACAGATCTCACTGATCCCGATGACAGGGATCAGTAGATCTTGCATGCCCCCCCCCCCTCACAGAACAGGGAACCACCCTGTTTACAATGGCGGTTCCACGTTCCTGCTCTCTGTGAGGAGATTGCGGGTCTCCGACGGACATTGGGTCCGCCTGACCCGCGGGAACGCTCATGCTGCATCCCAGCATGAGGCAAAGGGGAGGACATCTATTGACGGCCTCCAGGCATTTTAGAGCCGCACTGTAGCCATCATTCGGGAAGAGGTTAAGGGTGAAAATCTTCTGGGGCTGAAGTGGTTAAGGAACTCTGGTCACTGCCAAAATGCATGGTACTTCAGAGAAAATATTCCACTATGCTGTTTTAAGCAGTAAGGCCTTGGTTACAGGGGGCAGTGAAGCCACATTGTTGAGCTGCAGTTTTACCACCCCCTTGCAGTTCCCCCTTATGCTGAAAAGACAGCGAGTGGGGTGTACACATTCTGTGGCACTCTGCATTGCATTGTGTCAATTATTAAATATTATAGTATTAGTTTTTTGTTTTTTACTGTTTACCTTTGAAGAGCTTCAGTCACAGACATTTCTGATGCTGGTGCTTCGGAGAGGGTCTCCTGCTGTGATGTTTTAAATACTGTGTTGCTGACATTAGTGTTGAGCGAACCCGGACTGTAACGTTCGGGTCCGTACCGAACTTTAGGGTGTCCGTGGCACGGACCCGGACCCGGACATTTCAAAAATCGTTCGGGTTCGGATGTGGGGTGAGCGACAGAAAAGTCGTATTCCCCCTTGACGTTCCCCCACCATTTTGACGTCGAGTTGTTACACCGAAGTGACGGGGGACATTGGTTCCGGAAT
>BLSH010223408.1:61213-84126 GCA_018402905.1 Glandirana rugosa | reverse complement strand
ACAGGGGGCAGTAAAGCCACATTGTTGAGCTGCAGTTTTACCACCCCCTTGCAGTTCCCCCTTATGCTGAAAAGACAGCGAGTGGGGTGTACACATTCTGTGGCACTCTGCATTGCATTGTGTCAATTATTAAATATTATAGTATTAGTTTTTTGTTTTTTACTGTTTACCTTTGAAGAGCTTCAGTCACAGACATTTCTGATGCTGGTGCTTCGGAGAGGGTCTCCTGCTGTGATGTTTTAAATACTGTGTTGCTGACCTCCTTTTTTTAGGTCTTTTGATCTGGTAGGTGCATATTATTCACAGAAGTGGTGTTTTTTTTTCTAGCAATCGCATATTCAGTTTTGACTGGTGCACTTACGTATTATTATCAGATCACCCCGGAACCTCTCATTCTGCATGGTGAGCATCCCCGGGTACTCCATCCATTGAGGTTATTTTTATCCTCCTTGAAGGCAATCCAACCCAAATAATAGAGACAACTGTCTTTCTGAATCCATGTACAATATATATATATAATACATACAGTAAATATGATGTGTATATATATATATATATATATATATAGTATCTCACAAAAGTGAGTACACCCCTCATATTTTTGTTAATATTTTATTATATCTTTTAATGTGACAACACTGAAGAAATGGCAGTGCTACCATGTAAAGTAGTGCGTGTACAGCTTGTATAACAGTGTAAATTTACTGTCCCCTAAAAATAACTCAACACACAGTCATTAATGTCTAAACCGCTGGCAACAAAAATGAGTACCCCCCTAAGTGAAAATGTCCAAATTGGGAAAAATTAGCCATTTTCCCTCCCCGGTGTCAATTGACTCATTCGTGTTAGAAGGTCTCAGGAGTGAATGGGGAGCAGGTATGTTAAATTTGGTGTTATCACTCTCATTCTCTCATACTGGTCACTGGAAATGCAACATGGCACCTCATGGCAAAGAACTCTCTGAGGATCTGAAAAAAAAAAGAATTGTTGCTCTACATAAAGAACCCCTAGGCTATAAGAAGATTGCCAAGACCCTGAAATTGAGAAGCAGCAAGGTGGCCAAACCATACAGCGTTTTACCAGGACAGGTTCCACTCAGAACAGGACTCGCCATGTTTGACCAAAGAAGTTGAGTGCACATGCTCAGCGTCATATCCAGAGGTAGTCTTTGGGAAATAGAGGTATGAGTGCTACCAGCATTGCTGCAGAGGTTGAAGGGGTGGGGGGTCAGCCTGCCAGTGCTCAGACCATATGCCACACACTGCATCAAATTGGTCTGCATGACTATCATCCCAGAAGGAAGCCTCTTCTAAAGATGATGCACAAGAAAGTCTGCAAGCAGTTTGCTGAGGACAAACAGACTAAAGACATGAATTGCTGGAACCATGTCCTGCAATCTGTTGAGACCAAGATAAACTTATTTGGTTCAGATGGTGTCAAGCGTGTGTGGTGGCAACCAGGTGAGGAGTACAAAGACAAGTGTGTCTTGCCTACAGTCAAGCATGGTGGTGAGAGTGTCATGGTCTGGGGCCGCATGAGTGCTGACGGCACTGGGGAGCTACAGTTCATTGAGGGAACCATGAATGCCAACATGTACTATGACATACTGAAGCAGAGCATGATCCTTTACCTTCAGAGACTGGGCTGCAGGGCAGTATTCCAACATGATAATGACCCCAAACACACCTTCAAGATGACCACTGCCTTTGTAAAGAAGCTGAGGGTAAAGGTGATGGATTGGCCAAGTATATTTTTAGACCTAAAAACTATTGAGCATCTGTAGGGCATCCTCAAACGGAAGGTGGAGAAGCGCAAGGTCTCTAACATCCACCAGCTCTGTGATGTTGTTATGGAGGAGTGGAAGTGGCAACCTGTGAAGCTCTGGTGAACTCCATGCCCAAGAGGGTTAATGCAGTGCTGGAAAATAATGGTGGCCACACAAAGTATTGAAATTTTGGGCCCAATTTGGAAATTTTCACTTAGCGGTGTACTCACTTTTGTTGCCAGCAGTTTAGACATTAACCACTTCAATACTATGCACTTAGAACACTTCCCTACCAGACCAATTTTCAGCTTTCAGTGCTCTCACACTTTGAGGGACAATTACTCAGCCATGCTACACTGTATTCAAACAAAATTTTTATCATTTTTTTCTTACAAATAGTGCTTTCTTTTGGTGGTATTTAGTCCCCGATGGGTTTTTTATTTTTTGTGAAAATTTTGAAAAAAAAAACACTTTTTTTTTAGTTTTTACTGTAAAATTTTGCAAAAAATGTATTTTTCTTCATAAATTTGGGCCAAAATGTATACTACTACATATCTTTGGTAAAAATAACCCAAATTAGTGGATATTATTTAGTCTGTGTGAAAGTTATAGAGTCTACAAGATATGGTGCAAATCACTGAAAATTGATCACATCTGATCACACCTGATGTACTGACGGCCGATCTAATTTCTTGAGACCCTAACAAGCCAGAACAGTACAAATACCCCACAAATTACCCTTTTTTGGAAAGTAGACATGGTGAGTTTTTTCACGGTTTAATTTTTTCCTGGAATTCTTTGCAAAATCAAGATTTTTTTTTTTTTTTTTATCACAAAATTTTCATTATAACAGGTTATTTCTCTCACATGGCATACGCATCCCACAAATTACACCCCAAAACATTTTCTACTACTCCTCCTGAATATGGTGATACCACATGTGTGGGACTTTTACACAGCCTGGCCACATACAGATGCCCAACATTGAGGTAGCACCCTCAGGCATTCTACAAGCATAAATTGTACATCTCATTTCTCAACCATCTATTACACTTTTGAAGGCCCTGGAGCACCAGGACAATGGAATAACCAACAAAATTACCCCATTTTAAAAAGCTCATAATGAGTCTTTTGAATGGTTCATTTTTTCCAGAAGTTTTTGGAAAATGTGGGAAAAAAAATGAAAATGCATTTTTTTTATACAAAGTTGTCCATTTATAAGATATTTTTATCACATAGCATGTACACAGCCTGGCCACATACAGAGGTCCAACACTGACGTAGCACTCTCAGGCATTTTACAAGCATAAATTGCACACCACATTTCTCAACTACCTATTACACTTTTGAAGGCCCTGGAGCACCAGGACCCTGTTCTGGGAACACAGAAAACCAAAAACTGGTTTTCTATACTCTGAACGCTTTTCTGGAGCCCCTCACATATGTGAGACCCCTGTCTACTAAAGTAGAAGAGCAAAAGATCAGTCCAAGTGGCAGGCAAAAGACATGGTCATTAACAGACCGAGGTCGGTGAACGTGGATGTCAGAAATGTGGTTTAAAACATCAGGCAAAGGCATAATTGGTAAAGAGGCTGTGGTCAGTCCACGTATTAGTCAGAAACATGGTTTAAAACTGCAGGCAAAGACATCGTCGGTAAACAGGTCAGGGTCAGTTAACGTAGAAGGTAAAAATGTGGTAGCAGGCAAATGATCCCAAAAGGTTGAAATGGGGAAATGACAATCTTAAAAATAAGGGGAACTAATATCTGACAGATGTGTGATAAATTTTGAAACAATCTCCAATGCACAGGCCAGGTTGGGAGGGACAATCGGGGCAATAGAAAATCGTATCTCTTCTAATTCCTCTTTTGCTGCAAATACAACATTTCCTCTGGCATCTTCTTCTGGATTCTGTGGGGAAGATGCTGTAGGGAAAATGTTACTCATGAAGCCGGCTCACACAATCAGAGCGAATTATTTCTGGTACCGGTCCTTGTTTGTAAATGAAGACAAGTATATAGGCGCAAGGCCAGGCTCTGAGTCTTAGTACGACAGAATAGGGTAAATTGTCCGGATACTGCAGATAGGGCAGCACTCCTATGGAGAAGCCATGTCCAGAAAAGCTGTAGAAACATAAAAAGAAGGCGCCTCTAGGTGCAGATGTACAAAAATGTATTAAGAAAATAAGTAAAACACTCACATGGGGTTAAAAACAGCTAGGCATTTCATGGGGAGGCAGTATCACAGAAAGCCAATGCTGACGCAGCCGGTCAGCACCTCGGCTCCCTCCTGGATAGGATTATTGCGGACCCAGCGGTGTAGATCCTACATCCATATACTATGGGATACTGCCTCCCCATGAAATGCCTACCTGTTTTTAACCCCATGTGAGTGTTTTACTAATTTTCTTAATACATTTTTGTACATCTGCACTTAGAGGCGCCTTTTTTTATGTTTCTACAGCTTGTTTGTAAATGAGGGCAATGAGAAGATCTTCAATATATTTGAGGTAGGTGTTGGATGGGTCTTGGGATGCTTTTTGGAAGCAGACAAAGGAATTGTACAGGGCCATATGAAAAAGTATTTAATCACTACTGGAGTTTTAATTTTTTTCTAAACAAACAAAAAAGGTGGAAAATTTGGAAGAAAAAAAAAAAGAAAACTATCATAGTTTGTTATAAAATTTTGCAAACAGGTAAATTTTCTCCTTCATTGATGTGCACTGATGAGGCTGCACTGATGGGCACTGATAGGCAGCACTGATAGGTGGCACTGATGGACACTGATAGGTGGCACTTACATGGCTGCTAAAGTAAAAGGGCAATAGTAGACCAAAAAGAAAGAGAGATAAAAAATGCACCTAACATTTTAAAAGCAAACATCTGGGCACATTTTGGCTTTTATGAACTAACAGGGAAGCACAAATTGGACAAGTCATATGCTGTGTGTAAAGCCTGTCACACAAAAATTAAATATCTAGGGAATGCTACTAACTTGAGAAACCACGCTAACCGTTTTCACTCAGAGATGCTAACACCTGCTGCTGCCACCACCAATGCCACGCAAACTGCCAGTGCCAAGGAAATAGACCCAGCTCAGCCAAGAATTGATGCAATACTGTCAACTTTGCTGCTCAACTATGAAAAAGGGAAGATAATAACAAAAAATGTGGCAGCATTCATAGCTAAGGACCTACGGCCTTACTCTGTTGTGGACAACACCGGGTTTCACTACCTGTTGAAGACAATAGAGCCGCGTTACAAGATACCATCACAAAGTCACTTTACAGAAAATGTTATACCTGCACTCTACCATGAAACCAAAGCTCAGATAATTTTGTCAATGAGCAAAGCAAGTCGAGTCGCAATAACGTGTGATTCATTCAGTTCACTTCAGTCACGACAGAGTTTCATGTTACAATAACAGCACATTAAGTTAGTAAGGACTGGCAGATCTTGTCTCATTTACTGCAAACAAGAGCCATTTATGAGCCTCACATGGGTCCTAATCTGGCGGAGCTATTGTCTCATGTCGTAGAAGAATGGCAGCTGTCCGATAAATCTGTAGTGCTTGTGACCGACAACGCATCAAACATGATACAGTAGTTGCAGCTCAAGTTGGGAAATTCCCTCATGTAAAATGCTTCCCCATACATTTAATCTTGCGTCCCAGTGGGCACTGAAAGTGACCACTGAAAGTGACCACGCTCTCAAAGCTTCTTGGTAGAGTGCGACAGATATCCTCATTTTTTCACCACAGCACTATAGCAAACCACTGTCTAAAAGAGAAACAGGAATGTCTGGGCCTGAAGAATCATAAGCTGATAACTGATGTTCCAACAAGATGGAACAGCGCATATGACACGGTCGAGAGGTTCTTAGAACAACAACATGCAGTCTGTGCCACCTTGCTGTCTCCAGAAGTCAGAAAAGGAGGGTCCAATCTCTGCACTCTCAACTAAACAGATTTGTTAAATGCAAAGGCAGCTGTGAGTGCATTAAAGCCAATGAAGGATGCAAACATGCCGATGTCAGAAGAATGCAATCCAACAGTTTTTCTCATTGCTCCTCTAAATGCACAACTCCTCCAGAGTATGGCAGACACCATGGGAGACACACCCATGATCCATGAGATCAAGAATGCCATCAGAACAGATCTCTTGAAGAGTAACAGCAGTGAGGCATAGAAGAAGATCCTTCATACAGACTCTGCACTGGATCCTCGCTTTAAGAGACTGCCTTTTATCCTCACAGAGGAGGAGAGATTGGAGATATACAGAGGAGTGAGAATCATTGAAGGTAATTTGATTTTCATCATGTTTCTTTAAACAGCATTAGCCTTAGCCTAGCAGTAGCTAGTTTAGCTAGCTACATTGTCGTGAGTGGCACTTCTAGTTCTGATGCAGTGCAGGAACTGCACCTGTCCGTTCCTGTGTGTTTTCCTCACCCCATCAGAATCACAGGCAGTTCACAATGTGTTTTCATAATGCTATTTTCTATTCTTTTGTTCAAACACAGATTACATCTCATAAGCAGACACATGAGGATCAAGTGCCTAGGAGAAAAGGAACTCTGGAAGAAGAAACACCCATCGAGGAGGACAACCATTCTCCATCTCCTCCCAAGAAGGTCCAGATCACTGCTCATGACTTTGCTGGGACAGTCTTTCACTGACACTGAAGGTACAATAGAACCCAAGACCCCCTATACCAAGACTGAAGAGGAAATGGAAAAATATTGTAAAGCCCACCTCTGCCTCTCACCGAGGACCCTTTGAACTGGTGGTGTGAGCATGAGGTCATATTTCAACCTCTCAACTTTTAATGTAGAACTTGTGCATCCCAGGCACAAGCGTGTCTGCAGAGTGAGTTTTCTCCACTGCAGGAGATGTGGTACCTGCAAAAAGAAACACCCTCAAACCAGAGCATGTGGATCAACTAGTGTTCCTACAGAAAAACCTACACATTCCCAAATGCTGAGTAGCACTGCAGTGATTTGTTTTTTTTTTTTGTTTGTTTGTTTTGTTTTAAGATTTTTGGCACATCCAGGAAGTGATGTTGTCATCCTATCTGCCCACTCACACTCAGTGCACTGCCACTGCCAATCTGCCACACCAAACCAGTGAAAAAAATTGGTAGTTGTAGAAATATAAAAGGTTGCTGCCCCTTTAAGGTGCTAATAGCACAAATGATGAAGTGTGGTATTAAAGATGATGGCACAACTACTAATGAGGTGCACTAGCAAACTGTATAAAAGTGCATCATGGTTGCATAAACAATAAAGTGCATAGAGTGCAAGTGCAAAAGTCACATTGAAATATATATAATCTCTCCATAAATGGACAGTACATAAATGAGACAAGTAAATGAAACCGTGAATCATTCATGTGATAGAGTGCACAGATAAATTAATAAATAAAGTCCATAAACATAGGTCTTATCCTGTCACCAAACTTCTGGTATTAAGGTGCTCAATATGCTTTGCTAGTTGTCCACCCATGCTCAGATAGAAGATTGGCCACTCACCGGATGTTTATGACCACTTTTTTCATGTAGGTCATACAACACATGTGGGGCAAACCCCAAAGAAGTTCCTGGCAGTGGTTATCTACTGGCTTAGGGTCCTATGTTCAGACTGGAAGATGTAAAATAGACTCCACAAGAGACAAGATAAAATGTCTCATAGTGTAGTATTTTATTAGAAAGCAAATAATAAAAGCAATGAGAAAGATGCACTCACATTTGAAAGCACCTGCGTCCCAGCACTTGAGGTTCCCAATGTATGTGAGAGCAAAAAAGATCCCTCCGGTGATGTTGTGCGGCTCAAGCTTCATTCTCGGTTAGGTAAGGGGAAGTGGCCAGATGGTTGGTGCAGCTGGATGGGCGTCGTGACTTCTACGTACGTTTCGCTGAAACTAGCGTCTTCAAGTTCACTGTGATGTTTGCCAGTCAGGGAGTGCTCTGTTTTGTAGATGATGGATGCAAGTGTTTACAAGTTAAACTTTACATTTTCATGTTTTCTTTTATGAAGAAGCAAACTACACTATTACAGTTCGATGTCATACTTATTTATGTTTTAAATTTAAATTTATTTGCTAATACTGTTTTCTTTTTCCTGCACTTTTAGACTTTGCTGCTATATGCAATATTTTTTTTTTAAAAGAGCAGATGAAAATAAATATAGTTCTTCAATTTCTGACTGCTTTAATTTTTGGATGAAAAGTTGAAAACCATGGGCACCTGGGTAATGAGGATCGTGTTGCATTGTGATGCATCGCGGAACCAAATCGAATTGAATCGTTCACACAATAATCAAAATCAAATCGAATAGTGAGGCCAGTGAAGATGCACACCCCTAATATATATATATATATATATATATATATATACAGTATCTCACAAAAGTGAGTACACCCTCACATTTTTGTAAATATTTTATTCTATCTTTTCATGTGACAACACTGAAGAAATGACACTTTGCTACAAGTAGTGAGCGTACAGCTTGTATAACAGTGTAAATGTTCTGCCCCCTCAAAATAACTCAACACACAGTCATTAATGTCTAAACAGCTGGCAACAAAAGTGAGTACACCCCTAAGTGAAAATGTCAAAATTGGGCCAAAAAAGACATTTTCCCTCCCCGGTGTCATGTGACTCATTAGTGTTACAAGATCTCAGGTGTGAATGGGGAGCCGGTGTGTTAAATTTGGTGTTATCGCTCTCACTCTCTCATACTGGTCACTGGATGTTCAACATGGCACCTCATGGCAATGAACTCTCTGAGGATCTGAAAAACAGAATTGTTGCTCTATATAAAGATGGCCTAGGCTATAAGAAGATTGCCAAGACCCTGAAACTGAGCTGCATCATGGTGGCCAAGATCATACAGTGGTTTAACAGGGGAGGTTCCCCTCAGAACAGACCTTGCCATGGTCGACCAAATAGGTTGAGTGCACGTGCTCAGCGTCATATCCAGAGGTTGTTTTTGGGAAATAGATGTATAAGTGCTGCCAGCATTGCTGCAAAGGTTGAAGGGGTGGGGGTCAGTATGTCAGAGTTCAGACCATACACTGCACACTGTATCAAATTGGTCTGCATTGCTGTTCCAGAAGGAAGCCTCTTCTAAGCACATGCACTCAACTTCTTTGGTCGACCACGGCAAGGCCTGTTCTGAGTGAAACCTGTCCTGTTAAACTGCTGTATGGTCTTGGCCACAGTGATGCAGCTCAGTTTAAGGGTCTTCGCAATCTTCTTATAGCCTAGGCCATCTTTATGTAGAGCAACAATTCTTTTTTTCAGATCCTCAAAGAGTTATTTGCCATGAGCTGCTGTCAGGGATGCAAGCATCCAGTGAGGGTAAACAGATCTATTGGCTGCACCTACAGAAATCAGGACCACAGGGATCAGTGAAACAGATATATTTACTAAAGAAAGTGACACACTTCCAACACCAAACACCAGCAAACATAAACAGGCAAGTAAAAGATGAAAAAACACAGCAACCCCAACATAAACACCTAACTATCTAACTAACTAAATAGAAGTATAGAAAACACACATGTACCATAAGCAAATAGGGGGGGGGGCATCAGATAAGGGCAACAGGGAGCCAGGTTACTGGGAGCAGAATGAGAGTAAGGGTGCCGGAAGCCGGTTCAGGGATCAGGTCTCTGGGTCAGGATCACAGATCAGGGATCAGAACGGATCAGAGCGGGTCAGATTCAGGCAGGGACACAGCTTGCAGAGCAAAATACTGAAGCCCTGACCCTTTGTGAAGGGCAGATTTACGTACTCCCAGCAGATAATGTCAGGTGCAGCCTGATGATTAGTAAGTCCATCTGCTGGGAGACACCCGCTGGTGGCCACCAGAACTACACCCAGAGAACTTCCAGTGACCAGTATGAGAGAGTGAGAGTGATAACACCAAATTTAACACACCTGCTCCCCATTCACACCTGAGACCTTGTAACACTAATGAGTCACATGACACCGGGGAGGGAAATGGCTAATTGGGTCCAATTTGGACATTTTCACTTAGGGGTGTACTCAATTTTGTTGCCATCAGTTTAGACATTAATGGCTGTGTGTTGAGCTATTTTGAGAGGACAGCAAATTTACACTGTTATACAAGCTGTACACTCACAAATTTATTAGTAATTTGTAGCAAAGTTTCATTTCTTCAGAGTTGTCACATGAAAAGATATAAAATATTTACAAAAATGTGTAGGGTGTACTCACATTTGTGAAATACTGTATATATATATATATATATATATATATATATATATATATATATATATATATATGTGTGTATATATATACACAGCATCTCACAAAAGCGAGTACACCCCTCACATTTTTGTAAATATTTTATTATATCTTTGTCTGACAACACTGAGCAAATTACAATTTGCTACATTGTAAAGTAGTGAGTGTACAACTTGTATAACTGTGTAAATTGCTGTCCCCTCAAAATAACTCAACACATAGCCCTTAATGTCTAAACTGCTGGAAACAAAAATGAGTACACCCCTAATTGAAAATGTCCAAATTGGTCCCAATTAGCCATTTTCCCTCATCAGTGTCATGTGACTCGTTAGTGTTACAAGGTCTCAGGTGTGAATGGGAAACAGGTGTGTTAAATTTGGTGTTATCGCTCACACTCTCTCATACTGGTCACTGGAAGTTCAACATGACACCTCATGCCAAAGAACTCTCTTAGGATCTGAAAAACAGAATTGTTGCTCTACATCAGTGATTCTCAACTCTTGTCCTCAGGACCCACTAACAGGCCAGGTTTGCAGGATAACTGAAATACATCACAGGTGATATCATTTGCTGCTCAGCGATTGCAGGATTCTAGTCTGCATCTTCCCAAGGTAATACTTAAAATCTGGCCTGTTGGTGGGTCCCGAGGACAGGAGTTGAGAAGCACTGCTCTACATAAAGATGGCCTAGGCTATAAGAAGATTGCCAAGACCCTAAAACTGAGCTGCAGCATGGTAGCCAAAACCATGCAGCATTTTAACAGGACAGGTTCCACTCAGAACAGGCCTTGCCATGGTCGACCAAAGAAGTTCAGTGCCCTTGCTCAGTGTCCTATCGTGAGGTTGTCTTTGGGAAATAGATGTATGAGTGCTTCCAGCATTGCTGCAGAGGTTGAAGGGGTGGGGGGTCAGCCTGTCAGTGCTCAGACCATACGCCGCACACTGCATCAAATTGGTCTGCATGGCTGTCGTCTCAGAAGGAAGCCTCTTCTAAAGATGATGCACAAGAAAGCCCGCAAACAGTTTGCTGAAGACAAGCAGACTAAGGGAATGGATTACTGGAACCACATCCTGTGGTCCGATAAGACCAAAATAAACTTATTTGGGTCAGATGGTGTCAAGCGTGTGTGGTGGCAACCAGGTGAGAAGTACAAAGACAAGTTTGTCTTGCCTACAGTCAAGGACAGTGAGGATGTCATATTCTGGGGCTACATGAGTGCTTCCGGCACTGGGGAGCTACAGTTCATTGAGGGAACCATGAATGCCAACATGTACTGTGACATACTGAAGCAGAGCTTGATCCCCTGCCTTTGGAGACTGGGCTGCAGGGCAGTATTGCAAAATAACGACCCGGAACACACCTCCAAGGTGACCACTGCCTTGCTAAAGAAGCTGATGGTAAAGGTGATGGACTGGCCAAGCATGTCTCCAGACCTAAACCCTATTGAGCATCTGTGGGGCATCCTCAAATGGAAGGTCTCTAACATTCACCAGCTCCGTGATATCGTCATGGAGGAGTGGAAGAGGACTCCAGTGGCAACCCGTGAAGCTCTGGTGAACTCCATGTCCAAGAGGGTTAAGGCGGTGCTATAAAATAATGGTGACCACACAAAATGTTGACACTTTGGACCCAATTTGGCCATTTTCACTTAGGGGTGTACTCACTTTTGTTGCCAGCGGTTTAGACATTAATGGCTGTGTGTTGAGTTATTTTGAGGGGACAGCAAATTTACACCGTCATACAAGCTGTACACTCACTACTTTACATTGTAGCAAAGTATCATTTCTTCAGTGTTGTCACATGAAAAGATTTAATAAAATATTTACAAAAATGTGAGGGGTGTACTCACTTTTGTGAGATAATATATATATATATATATACTGTATATATTATGAAAAAAGCTGCCTAAAATGGCACACAAGATGGTGGGTGGGAGGTATTTGCCTCTCAGAATGCAAATTGGGGAAGATGCAGGCTCCAGGGAAGCCTGGTGTCATGCAATACTCTAAACAAACTTCAATATATACACCTGTGGTCATTTTGATGTATAAGTTCTATGTACTATAACACAACCAATGGACACTGTATTCTGAGGATTTCATTTGTGGTATTTAGCTTTATAGATTATTTGCTAGTATGTTGCAATCACCTTGAGAAAAGGCAAGAATGTCTGAAACGTTGCTGCATGCTGTTGTCATTGTATCAGCAATAAAGAGCTCTCTGTGTTACAACCCCGTCTTTATACAGTATATATGTATATATATATATTTTATCCAACATTGTTTCCAAGATCCTTTGTCTAGTTTCTAGGGGTGACTCGCTAAGTAAAAATGAATATTTAAAATGTAAGTATAAATAACATACATTCATGCAATAAAAACTATTGAAAACTGCCAGTTTGGTTGCTATGATATGCATAAGTAAAATGCTGACAAGTAATAGCTATATTTACCTTAATTAGATTAAGAACCGTGTAGAAATTGGTTTCACTTCAGCTAAGAACCTGAGGCAAATTTTTACTCATGCTCCTAATCCGTCAGGTATATACATTAAACATTTGCACTTCTAGCATTTTAAGAGTACAATGCCTGATTTTTGATACATACATCATTAAGAGATATATTTGTCTTTAAAATAATAACTATTTACTAAATATAAACTATGTAAAAAAATTAAGGCAAAGGTTGATATTTTTAAGGTTTAATGTGATTTTGGCCCTTATTCATTAAGTTGTAACTGTGCTTAAAGCGGAGCTCCACTCAAAAGGGGAAGTTAATTTTTAAGGACTCGTCCCCCGCTCCTCTTGAAGAATTGGCACTTTTGAGGAGCGGGGGTAGTGGGTACTCAATTTTGACAGGTACCCGATCCCACTTCCATTCTTACCACCTTGGAAACAGAAGTACTCCTCCCTCCCTCCCCACTACAGTCTTCTGGGACGCTGATTGGCCCCAGAAGACTGCATCCACCATTCACGATGCGCAGCGAGCAGTGGGCACCCAGTTGTGAAGCCGCAAGCTGTCACAGCCGGATGCCCATAGTGAAGATTCCAGTGATGAAGAAAGAGGATGAAACCAACTGTGGTGAGTACGCTGCTGGGTAATGGGACAGATGTGTGGCTGTTTCTTAAAAGTCAACAGCTATAGTTTTTTTAGCTGCTGACTTTTATTTTTTCCCCGGAGATTGTAACTCCTCAGTGTGATCGTTTTGAATTTGCATCGGTCGAAGAATAGCTGGTTGTTAAGGAGTGGGCTGGGAAGCCGGCCGCATGGTCCATAACAACCGATGACTCATTACCTGTCAGCGGGTTTATCCACTGACAGCTGAATGTAAAAAAAACCATGCTTGCAAGGAAAAATAAATGAAAAAAATGGTGTGGGGTCCCCCCATGCATACCAACCCCCCCAAAAAAACAAATATGCGGCCCCCCCAAAATCCATACCAGACACCTATCTGAGCATGCAGCTTTGCAGGCCAGGAAAGGGGGGATGGAGCAAGTACCCCCCTGAACCATATCAGACCACATGCCCTCAACATGGAGGGGTGCTTTGGATCAGGGGGCTCTACCCCCAAAGCACATTGTCCCCCTTGTGGATGTCAAGGGCCTCTTTTCTTAACAAGCCTGGCCAGTGATTGTGGAGGTCTGCAGGCGGGGGGGATATTAGAATCTGGAAGCCCCCTATAAAAAAGAGCCCCCAGATCCCACCACCCAAGTGTCATTCACAAAAAAGTATAAAAAGTAAATAAAAACACAACATATGTTTTTGACAATTCCTTTATTAAAATATCAAAAATAAGTCCCCAGGTGTAGATCCATTGTCAATCACGCCACCTGCCCCCACCACCGACCCAAAAAAAAAACGCGGCCCAGACGAAGGCTTCTGCTGCCTGCAACCTGCTCCGTGTGACAGCTCTTAAATAAATAAGGGGCAGGCCCACCCTGTTTTGTCACTGAGTGGAACCACCCCTTGTGACGTCACCAACCCAGCATGCCCTCGGCCGATGATGTCATGGCCCCACTCCTTAGTTATTTAAGAGCGATCACGCGGTGGAAGCGTTCATCAGACCAGAGGGTTTTTTCCTTTTTCTAGGTCGGTGGTGACAGCAGGTGTCATGATTGACAATGGATCTACATTAGGGACATTTTTTTTTAATTTTTATTTTTTAAATAAAGGAATTGTGAAAAACTGCCTACTGTCATTGTTACACTACACTTTTTTTGGGTGAATGAGTAGGGGTACTATACCCCATACTCATTCACATAGCGGGGTCCGGGATCGGCTTCCAGATTCTGTTAAGCTCCCTGCCCGCAGACCCCCACAACAACCAGCCAGGGTTTTGAGGAAGAGGCCCTTGTCCCCATCAACATGGGGACAATGTGCTTTGGAGGGGCAGCGCCTCCCTGTCCCAAAGCACGCCCCCCATGTTGAGGGCATGTGGCCTGATATGGTTCAGGTGGGGGGCACTCGCTTTTTCTCCCCTTTCCTGACATGCTAGGCTGCATGCTTGGACAAGGATCTGGTATGGATTTTGGGGGGTCCCTGGGCCATTTTTTTTATTTCAATCTGGTATGCATTGGGGGAGAAACCCAACGCCATGTTTTTCATTGCCAGCATTCTTTTCACAAGTCACACACACAAGTCGAATTTAAATTGCAATTTGAATGAGTAAGGGGTAGTACCCCTAGGTAATAATTCTCAAAAAATATAATGCAAATAAACATACCACACATTTGATAAAGTTCTTTATAAAAAAATGGTGGTGTAAGTCCATCATCAGTCATATCATCCACATGTGTATATCCATATCGGTCTTGTTTTGCTTTTGATAACGTCGCATTTAGATGGCGAAACACGTCAATCTATGCCCTTATGCATGCCCCTCAGAGCCCAAGCTGGAGACTGCAGGTAGCTCTCAGTAGCTAAGTTACCGGACTCAGTAGGGATGTGAAACCGATAACTTAAAAGTTTATTTTAGTGTTTTTATAGTTTACCTATATGAAAAATAAAAAAGTGGTAAACGTTATCACCCTATGAAGAGTTTTTCTTCCCTCGTAAACCTGGCATAACTTCCATTGACAGAGCCTACATTTGGATACTATCCAATTTAAAGGAGCCAGCGGAGGCCATGTTAGTGGGAGAGGTCCCCCCCAAAGTGACCTACAAGTGTTTCTGACCCATTTTGCCATATGGTAAGTGGGTCCAACAGTTTCGGTGAGTGAGATATACCTACTTAAAGGATACATTGAAGTCACCTATCAATTGAGCACAAAAACTCCAAGCACTTTATCTGATTTAAGAGACTTTTATTTGAAATTGCACATTGTTCACTTTTTGTCACATCAGCACTTTGTACATATAAGTGTTGTTTTCAGTACTATATGATTTTTGATATATAATTATTTATTTTGGTATATTTGCACATTTTCAGGTTTAGGTCAGCGCTGTTTCCTTAATTACTATATTCATCTTCAAAACAAAATATGCCAACTGCAGACACTCCATAGGACTCCTCTCTCATAAATCTTTGCTCTACCCAGCATGCCCTGTTCCGTAACTAGCCTATTCCGGCATTTGGGCGGGAACTCCTGCTGCCATGGAGTCTATCAGGAAAGGAAAATTACGGTAAGTATTTGACATAAATTTTCCGTTTTCCTGATAGACTCCATGCAGCATACGTGTGGGAAATAACTCGCTACACAGACGGGTGGGAAATGCTGATAGCAGAAAAAAGGTTTCATTATTAATGTCAACTGACAAAACTTGAAATCCAAAATTAACAGAGGACAAAGCAGCTGGTTCAACACAATAGTGAGCCATAAAGGTGTGTATGGATGACCAAGAAGCTGCCCTGCAGATCACATCTGGTGCTACATGCCGTGAGGCTGCCCAAGAAGGAGCAATCCCACAAGTCAAATGCGCCGTTACTGCCTCAGGAGGAGCCAAGCCCTTCGCTCTGTGTGCCCACTGTATGGTCTGCACAATCCAGGCTGATATCAACCTATTTGAGGCTCGTAAACCCTTGTTTTTTCCCTGGTGAAGGACAAAAAGATGTTCCGACTTGCGGAAGGAGGCCGTGGCTTCCAGATATTGACTAATTGAGCGAGCCACATCCAGGGGATGAATCCTCCCATCCTCTGATGTCTTGAATGTAGGGAGCACAATCTCCTGATTCTCATGGAACACTGTTGTTACCTTTGGTCTTGATCCTAACATGGGTATCAACACTGCCCTGTCGGGAAAGAAGGTCAAGAAGGGCTCCCTCGACCCCAAATCTTTGAGTTCTGATACCCGCTTGGCCGAAGTTATTGCCACAAGAAAAACTGTCTTCATAGTCAATTCTTTTAATGACAGAGGTTCTGATGAAGAAGATGCTCATTGTGATAATGCATCCAGAACAAGAGGAAGGTCCCATTTGGGAAATCTTGGTCTCCTTTGTGGTTTCAGTCTGACAGCTCCTTTGAAGAATTGATGTACGAGACTGTCTCTTGCCCAAGAAGTGCCGGAGAATGCGGAGACAGCTGACACCTGGACCCTAAGTGAGCTAACTGAGAGACCTATATCGAGACCAGACTGAAGGAAACTAAGAATACTTGGAGAGCTAACGAGGCCAGGTCTTGTACTCATGTGAAAGGAGAATCTCGCCCAGATCCGTTCATAGGTTCTATTCGTACTTCCCCTTCTGGCATTCATAAGGATTGGAATGGCCTCTTGAGGGCAGACTAGGGCTTCCAGCCTTTCCCTCTCAACCACCAGACCTTGAGGTGTAGGATTGATGGGCGAGGATGAAGATTTTCCCCTGTGAGAGAAAGTCTGGTCTGACCGGAAGAGTGACCGGGTCCCTGAAGCTGAGAAGTGTGAGAAGAGGGAACCACGGTCTGTTCGGCCAGTAGGGCAGTACTGCAAAGATCTCTACAGGCTCCGACTTGGGCCTCCGCAGGAACTGAAGTATTAGCGGGATCGGAGGAAACGCATAAGCCCTGCGGAACCTCCACTGGTCTGAGATTGTGTCTACGCCGCATGCTTGCGGATCTCAGGATCTTGCATAATACTTGTCCAACTTACGGTTGCAGGCCAAGGCGAACAGGTCCACCTCTGGAGATATCCCCAATGTCAGGATCCACCTGAATACCTCTTCGTGCAGGGACCACTCCTTGTTGTCGAGATGGTGTCTGGAGAGGAAATCCGCTTGGGTGTTCAGAGTACCTGGAATATACACTGCCGAGATGTTGCTTAAGTTTCTCAGAGCCCAATCCATTATTGGCTGAAATTCCCTCAACAATGACCCACTGTGGGTCCCTCCTTGCCTTCTCACATAGGCCACTGCCGTCCTGTTGTCCATCTTTAGCATGGCTGAGGCATTCACTGTCAGATGTTGGAAGGCTAGTAGGGCCTTGAATGCTGCTCGTAGCTCCAGGATGTTGGAGACTATTTTCCCAGAGGAAAAGTCCCATTTGTAGAAACAAAAAAGCACACAAGGGCGCACTGGCATAGCGCATTATCCTTGATACATTTTAATCAATAAAATCATAAAAACATACTCACAAACAGCTTTTGTGTATAAAACATTCACAGTGCTGGAATGGGTAACGACCATACGACCGTCTCCTGCCTGTGACCCAGATGGACTTGCTGCATCTGGGTCACAGGCAGGAGACGGTCGTATGGTCGTTACCCATTCCAGCACTGTGAATGTTTTATACACAAAAGCTGTTTGTGAGTATGTTTTTATGATTTTATTGATTAAAATGTATCAAGGATAATGCGCTATGCCAGTGCGCCCTTGTGTGCTTTTTTGTTTCTATAGTTGGGACGACCCCAGTCCAATAGGTGGCAGCAGGTTGGCACGTTATCCAGCTTTGACAACAGTAGACATCCCTTGCTTCACCACTGCAGTTAAGCTATACTACTTGAGCCCGGAAGATTAAGATTTCTACTTTGCTTTTGTTGAAAAGTCCCATTTGCCCTGAGCAATCTCTGATTGACAGTGGGCTCCCCAACGTGAACTGCTGGCGTCCGAGGTAATTGTTACCCAGGTGGCCGGCTTCAGAGAGTGACACTTGGAGGGGTTCAACCTCTGAAGCCACCAATGGAGAGACTGTCTCATTGAAGATGTTATCCTAATCTGTTGGGTCTTGCTGTGGGACTCCCACTGCTGCAAGAACCTCCTCTGGAATGGACACATCCTCCACTGGGCCCATTTCACCATCGGAATGGAGGCTGTCATTGTCCCAATTACCCTCAGACAATGGAGAGCTGAAAGCCATGGAGATGAGAGGGCTCGATAGGCTCGGTTCTGGGTTATTCTTATTTTTTCCACTGGCAGAGAGATGGTCGCTGGCTCTGTGTTGAAGAGTGCTCCCAGGAAGATGAGAAATTGAGACGGATGCAGATGACTCTTGTCTCTGTTCAGTATCCAGCCGAACTCTTGCAAGGTGTTGACTACCAAGTCTTGATGAATCAGCAGATGTTCCCTGTCTTGGGATAGAAGACGGAGATCATCCAAGTAGTGATACAGATGCATTCATCTGACCCTCAACAGTGCCATTACTGCCAGTAGTACCTTGGAGAAGACTCTTGGAAATGTTGTGAGGCCAAATGGAAGGCAGGTGAACTGACAGTGTAATTGGCCTATGGCAAAACTTAAGTAACACTGGAACATGATAGTATGCATCTTTCAGGTCGATGGAACTCAACCAACTCCCGGTTGCACTGCCTGCTGGATAGAGCTCAGAGACTCCCCTCTTGAATCTCTCCTTCTGCATAAATCGATTGAGGTGAGTCAAATCGATTACTGGTCTCCATGAGCCATTTTCTTTTGGACCAGGAACAATTGAGAATACATCCCTTGTCCTTTCTCTTCGTCCGGCACTATCTTGACTGCTTCTTGGTCTAGCAGAGATTTCATATAGGTAAACAAAATTTCCCTTTTTTCCCTTGACGATGGAACAGCCGTAGGGACAAATCTTAGTTTTGGGCTTCTTCTGAATACCCAGGTGTGACCCGTGGACACAGTTCTGAAGTGCAGTAGGCGGGCACCTACTGGGCATGTCTGAGCGGGCCCAACCTTAAAAAGACTTAGATGGACCCTGTCCGCCTGTGGAACCTCCCTTTGAGGATTTTTGGTTCCCTGCTCTCCTGGCCCTCCAGGATCTTCTGAATTCACGCCCAGGCTTGTAACTGCGTGCTTCTTTACCACGATCAAAGCCTTGTTTTCTTGCTGAGGGACACTTCGGTCCCGGCTGGCACCAGTCCTGGGGAAGAAAACCAGACTTCCCTCCCGTAGCCGTGTGATAGCTTCATTCAGCTTATTCCCAAAGAGAGAAGCACCCTCAAAGGGAATACAGCACCATGCCTGCTTGGAGGCTGAATCTGCCCGCCACAGCCGAAGCCATAGAGCCAGCTTAGCCGGGACTGATGCCAACATCACCCAAGCCATGAGACGGATAATGTCAATGGATGCCTCCCCCATGCAGGCTGAAGCCATTCTCAGTTCTTGAATGGGCGAGCTTATGGCTGCTTCAGTGGAAAAGCCAGCTAAGATTACCTCCACCTTGTCTGACCAGATCTCCATGGTGTAGTGATGTAGTAATGGATGAATGATGGATGAACGAATGTTATTATTTAGTTATTATTATGATGATGGTTAATTTTCCGTAACACCTGGTTCTTCCAGAGAGAGCAGCATTTATTAACTTCAGACAGAACAAAGTCCAACAAGAGATAATACAATCCAACATAGGTGTAGAGAATATTGATGACAGGAATAGTGTAGCATTGAGACTACTTCAGAGGAACCCATTTTTCCTGTCATACCTTACCTACAACAGGCTTCCCTCTTATACAGCTTTCTCCCCCCATGGGTGACTAAGAGTGATTGACCAATTTAATTAGGCCTTTTGTCTTGAAAGAGCGACAGATAATGACCCTAAGCCGTCAACAGCTGTAATCATAAACTCCTAGGTGGTCTTTTCTTAACATTAACATATCATGGAGGCATTATCTGTCTTTAATCAAAACTCCCTTTGAAATGCCTAATTAGATAACCAGTCCCGAATATTAATGCGTCTTTGCACAACACAATATAAAATAGATTTGTCAAGTGTCTGTCCCAATACATACCCAATGTATGTATACACACAATATAATATATACATATGCATGTACATACACATACACACACACATATATATATATATATATATATATATATATATATATATATATATATATATATGCACACACACATCTATATATAATATATGAAATATTACACAACACATGGCCTTGGAAAGTGTCGCCAAGGCCAAAGCTAGTTTACAAGCCATTCCAGCTGTTAGATATACCCGCCTTAGATCTGTATCAATCTTTCTTTCTAAGGGGTCTTTGAAGGAGACCGTATCTTCCAGGAGGAGGGTTACATATCTTGCCAATCTCATGAGGGCCACGTCCACAAGCGGTGCTATCTTCAGCTGCTTAACTTCTTCCTCCTTAAAAGGATAAAGCTTTTCGATTTTTGAGGCAAGTGAACCTCTTCTTTCCACCTTACCCCATTTATCTGTGATGATTTCCCTCAGCTCTGCTAGGAAGGGAAAATGTGAGCGTTTTTTACTAAGCTGTTTAAATAGCTTCTTTTGTTTTGGAGGTGGAACTTCTGCTTCTTCCAAATCCAACGCCTCCTTGACAGCTTTGACTAGAGAGGGTACCAATGCGTACCTAAACCCTACTTCGGATGTCATCTTGTGACTCACTGTCTGAGTGGTCCAAAGATTGTTGATGAGGCTGGAAGGGATCCAACTGATCATCCCCATTGCTCTTAACTGTTAGCGATCTTGGAGTAACTGCAGCAGACGCACAAGGCTGGCGGGTTTCTCTTTCCAGCAAGGAGTCATTAACAACCCACCTAATTACAGCCTCCAGGTGCTGATAAGGGTTTTTTCTTTCACACACTGCTTTTCCATAGCAGGAGTTGCACAGGGACCTATACGCAGACACAATCACTCTGCATCCCCAACACACTTTCGGGGATGGGAAGGGGATGGGAAGGGGAGTGATGACGTGTAACTTCACTGCGGTGCCCCGACCCTGAGCGAGATCTATGCTGTCTGGATCTAGATGATGAATGACGATGTTGATGGTGAGACTTGGAAGAGTCGCTCCTTTTCTGTGAGCTTCTAAGAGAATCAGACCTATGAGGGCTTGAAAGAGAAAGAGAAAGGAACTTTTAAGCCACTGCTGCAGTCATTCCATCCAGTAGTCCCAGCCTTTCTCCCCCCCACCCCCCAGGCTAATCCCCCCATCCCAGGAACCTAATGGTACCTGTCATGCGAGGGCCAGCCACTAGGGGGCAGAGAGGAATCCATCCTGGACCGAAGACCTGTAGGAGAGAGGAAGAACTCCAGCCTGTGTCTAATGGTAGCACACAACAACCAGCTCCCCCTCTCCCACTGCCATCCACTTACCTGGAGAGCTTGACCACACAGCCTGGGGAAGTTGCCGCAGGGCCCACAAGCATTCCCGAGGCTGTGTGGGGCTCTCCGGCTTAAAAATAAGCAGTATGATGTCATCACCCTTCCTGAGCGCACGCGCATGTGTACACCAGGCCTTTGTTCGTATTTCTCGGCTGCGCATGCGCCGAACAAACACACAAACGAACATATGTACGAACAAACAAACACTGGAGATGGAAGTGGCGGCCAGTACACACAGTAGCCACCATGACTGTCAGCAGAGCAAGCCCAGGACAAAGGGGGAACAAAAAGCACAATAGCACAGGTAAAACAAACACTTGCTGCCATGTGAAGCCAGAAAAAGGGTAGATCTCACCACTTCTGCTGCCGCTATGCCACCAGGGAAAAAACGAGTCTCGCATCTCAGTGTCCAAGGGCAGATAATGGCCACCTGCTCTCAGCTGGGCTATTAGGCCAGCGCACATAAATCTTGAATCTTCAGTACAGTTGAGCGAACCCGAACTAAGTTCGGGTCCGTACCAAACTTTGGGGTGTCCGTGACCCGGACCCGAACCCGGACTTTTGAAAAAAGTTTGGATTCGGGTTCTGGGTTCTGGTATTTGATCACGCATGTTGAATAGCTGCAGGGCAGCCAATCAACAAGCGTTTCACTGGTTTGCCCTTAGAAGCCATCACAGCCATGCCTACTAATGGCATGGCTGTGATTGGCCAGTGCATCATGTGACCCAGCCTCTTTATAAGCTGGAGTCACTTAGTGCTGCATGTCACATGCTCTCTGGGTAGTGTAGGGAGAGGATGCTGCCGGCGCTGTGAGGGACAGATTGCAGATATAATAACATCTCATCGATCTGATTGTGGACTAGGTAGAGATTACTACTACTACTGCTTTGAGGGACAGATTGCAGATCTCATCCTGCATTACAGAACGATCTGCTTTGAGGGACAGATTGCAGATCTCATCCTGCATTACTGAACGATCTGATTGTGTTACCGAATAATCTGATTGTGGACTAGGTAGAGATTAGCACTACTACTGCTTTGAGGGACAGATTGCAGATCTCATCCTGCATTACAGAACAATCTGATTGTGGACTAGGTAGACATTACTACTACTACTGCTTTTAGGGACAGATTTCAGATCAAATAACATCTCATCCTGCATTACAGAACGATCTGACTGGACTAGGTAGAGTCTACTGCTTAGAGGGACAAATTATTGTTCTAAACTCATCTCCTGGTTCTATAGGGTCAGGTTCCTGCTGTTACTGTAAGGGACAAATTATTGTTCTAAAATCATCGCCTACTCCTATAGGGTCAGGTTCCTGCTGTTGCTGTAAGGGACAGATTATTGTTCTAAAATCATCGCCTACTCCTATAGGGTCAGGTTCCTGCTGTTGCTGTAAGGGACAGATTAT
>BLSH010223408.1:44186-57385 GCA_018402905.1 Glandirana rugosa | reverse complement strand
GGGTCATTTCCACGGTTATCAGGCCAGTCATTAGCAAGTGGCTCGGAGGGTGGGTTCCTGCACCAGCATGGGCCAGGTCCAAAATATTCAAGCCAGGGCACAGTTCTGGAGGACGAGGGGGACGATGAAGATGAGGAGGTGGAGGAGGAGGAGGAGGAATTGCAGCAGGGTGGCACCCAACGCAGCTCGTGGGCATCACTGGAGCATGGCTGGGGGGATACAGAGGACACAGATGATATACCTCCCACAGAGGACAGCTTGTCTTTGCCTGTGGGCAGCCTGGCACACATGGCCGACTACATGCTGCAGTGCCTGCGCAAGGACAGCCGAGTTGCCCACATTGTAACTTCCTCTGATTACTGGGTGGCCACCCTGCTGGATCCCCGTTACAAGGACAACGTGCCGTCCTTAATTCCCTCACTGGAGAGTGAGAGGAAGATGCGCGACTACAAGCGCACATTGGTAGAGGCGCTGCTGAGGGCATTCCCAAATGACACTGGGGGCTCAGTGGAAGCACAAGGTGAAGGCGGAGGAGGAGGAGGAAGAGGCCACCAACGCAGCTGTGCCACCACCAGCACCTCAGAAGGCAGGGTTAGCATGGGTGAAATGTGGCAAAGCTTTGTCAGCAGCCTGCCACAACAAACAGCACAACCAGCCGATAGACAAGGAGGCAGCATTTCAGCAACATGGTGCAAGAGTATGTGTGCACACGCCTACACGAACTGACTGATGGGTCTGCCCCATTCAACTTCTGGGTCTCCAAATTGGCCACATGGCCTGATCTTGCCCTTTATGCCTTGGAGGTGCTGGCCTGCCCTGCAGTCAGTGTATTGTCGGAACGTGTGTTTAGCACGGCAGGGGGCGTTATCACAGACAAGCGGAGCCGTTTGTCCACATCCAACGTGGACAAGCTAACCTTTATTAAAATGAATCAGGCAAGGATCCCACAAGACTTGTCTGTACCTTGTGCAGAATAAACACTTAGACCGGACTCACACAGCCATTCACATACTTGTTTTTTGAATAGGCCTCAATACAAAAAAAAAAAACCATGTTGGCTACCTCCTCCTACTCCTCTACCACCGCCACTTCCACCTACACTGCCATGGTCACGGCCTAGTCAACCTCTAGGCTCCTACTCCACATCCACCCCCTTCCCATTTTTTGATTTGATTTTTATTTATTTTCCCTATCCCCATTTTTTTGTAGGGCACTTGCCCTACTCTTACCCCCATTTTACTTTCTTTTGCAGCCCTCTAAGGCTTTCCAGGACTTTGTTACAGCCATTTTTGTGCCTAAAAGTTTGGGTCCCCATTGATTTCAATGGGGTTCGGGGTCTGTGCGAACGTTCGGGTTCTGTCCGGACCCGAACCCGGACTTTGTCCCGAAGTTCGGCCGGACCAGCAGAACCCGGACTTCCAGAGGTTCGCTCAACTCTACTTACTATCATAATGTAATACCGAAACACACATGGGAATACATACGCACCAGCTACCCACGGATAGCAACCTTTTATGCGTTGCCCACAAAACTCCACAAAAATTCTACTAAGCCTCCAGGACGCCCAATTGTTTCAGGATGTGGTAACCTTACTGAGAATTTGAGTCACCTTGTTGATAATCATTTACAACCTTTAGTTGTCAAACTTTCCTCGTATGTATGCGACACCATCCATTTTTTGCAAATTCTCAAGGGCCTCCGTGTCGATGGCGACACTCTTTTGGTCGCCATCGACGTCAAGGTCTTGTATAGCACCATCCCCCATGACAGGGGTTTGGCGGCTATTAGACACAAACTTACCTTATCCAATTCTTTGGACCCCCAATATGATGAATTTGTGGTGCAGGCTCTTCAGTTCATCCTGGAGCATAAAGCTTTTTCTTTTAATGGCACCCACTACCTCCAGGTGCAGGGGGTTGTGATGAGGACACAATGTGCCCCATCATATGCCAACCTGTACCTGGGGTAGTGGGAACGCCAATTATGGCATGATTCAGGCATTTCTATCTACGCTGGTCACATATTAGCATGGCATCGTTATATTGACAATGTATTCATGCTATGGAGGGGCTCTGTCCCCCTTCTACACCAATTTCTAGCCTATTTGAACCAGAATGAGCTGAACCTGCACTTCACAATGTCCTATAATACCCACGAGCTGCCCTTCCTGGACGTCATGGTATGAAAGGGCCAAGATGGGCAACTACTTAGCCAATTATTTCGTAAATCCACTGCTGGAAATTCTTTACTTCATGCCAGCAGTTTTTATCCCAAACCACTCTTGACCTCCATCCCCTATAGCCAGTACCTTTGAGTGCGTCGTAATTGCTCTGATGAGTCCTCTTTCATTAAAGAGGCCAAAGAGCTACAAATACGACTCCTAGAACGTGGATACTCCTGAGCCTCTTTGAAACGTGCATTCAGGAGAGTTCAGAACATCCCTCGGACTGATCTTCTTACCAAGAAAAAAACACAAACTTCAGATTCCATTACACACATAGTCACTACTTACTCCAATCAGTATAAACAAATTAAACACATGCTGGGTAAATATTGGCATCTTCTCACCATGGATTCCCAATTATCCCCCTTTGTTCCAGATGCACCGGCTGTGGCCTACCGCAGGGCCCCTTCGGTCAGTGACAGACTGGTCTCTAGTGAATTTAGCGCTCACAGGAGAGACCCGTGTATACGTCACGGCACTTTCTCCTGTGGGGGATGCAATTATTGTCAATACATGGACAGACGTAGTAGAATCTTATTGCCTAACCGCCAAGTTTTTCGTCCCAAACATTTTGTTAATTGTAAAACTCCTGGCATAGTGTACCTCCTCTCCTATGAATGTGGAGGTTACTATGTCGGGAAAACCAAAAATGAATTCTGGAAGAGGATATACCAACATACTCTTTCTATAACTAAACATGAGCTTGACACCCCTCTTGGCCGACATACTGCTTCAATCCACTCCACCCGGCTTTCAAAATTTTTTTTTTCTCCAGCCCGGGACAGGGTCCACTTCGGCTCACGCCGGGGTGATTTCAACAAACAGCTCCTCCAGCGTGAGCTCTGGTGGATCCACACCCTTCAGACTATGTCCCCTCCTGGACTCAATGAGATCTGCAGCTTTAAATCTTTTCTCCCGGGCTTCACATCGGGGGGTTGTGAACTCACTCTATGAGCACTTCCATATGCTCACCCCCTTTCTAACATTCACCCTATATATCTCTCACCCATTGCATCTTCCCCGTCAATACCCAAGACATGTTCTTTACCATCATTACTTGCATTATTTTCTTCTGTTGTTGATTTGCCATTTGCCTCATCTGTACCATATCGACACCTCCTTTGCTGTTTCCTGCACGGAAACAGCACCTATTCCCCGGCACGGGGGCATTGTGCGCCACCCGGCAGGTAGGCTCCACAGGAGCTTGCCGTTCCAGGTCCTTCGGCCGCCTCGGTTGCTCCTTGTTGGAGTGAGCTTTTGCCCTGACGGACCTCTGTCCGTTCTGGCACACCCACCGGCGGAGGTCCGACTCGTGACGTCACGCCACGCCGCGTGCCGCTCGCTCCGGAGGAACCCAAGGCTTTCGGTATGCAGACTTAATTGACTGCATAAGATGAAGGGCCAGCACCTGTTAGTGTCTTTCCGGATTGGCTGCCACAGACACCTACGCCCTTTTAAAGCCAGATCAGTGTTCAACTGTCTTTATGCAGCTCGTATCTACACCGACCGCATGGACCAGGTAATATGACACTATGAATATTATATCCTTCAGTTCCTTACTTGTGCCTTCTGTGCCCATAACTTTTCTATAGTCAGCAAGTGGCCGGTTTACCTTGCACACTCACCCTAATATAACAAGCTATGCTCAACATATAAACCTGCCTCAATACAACAGGCAACATCTGGTCTCTAATATCTGCATTTATCCTCCTATGGTATTGTATTTCAATTACTATTTGTTTAATTGGGCGCAGTTTGGCACAACCTAAGGCATGTAATCTTTCTTATACATCCTTTGATCTTTTAATCTTTCACCAGTGCTATATACCTTATACCTTCATACACATGTATACATTTATTTTATTCAGTGTAATCCACACGTTCAGTGTGGTTGGGCTGGTACAGCCACCTTGGGCCCCTTGTGGTCGCACAACATTTCACGCTCCCCTTCCCGGGGTTTCCACTCCCAGCGGTCGTCTGGACCTCATTTCCAGATTCCTACGGGCTGACATCTACATTGGTTTGTTGGGTGCCTCCAGCATATATGTAAGTGCTATACTCACCTCTCCTGGTGAACTTAGTTTACTTTCTAGTTTGTCTCTACAATACGTTTACATTTATATAATATATACTTATGTCATGTATGATTTAATTTTCTACAGACAGCACATTTTGTTGCACTTGATGCTTATTATCCCCTGAAGAAGGACTAACCAAAACATGTTGGGACGTTTGTGATATTGCCCCTGGACCCTGCTGCCAACAGCGGTCATTTGAGTGTGCAAATCCCAAATGCATCGAGTCCAACTTTTCTTATGCTGATTGATTGTGGTACCCTCAATTTTATATTTGTAATTTGCATTTGTATTCATGTTATTTCGCATTTTGTATTTACCATTGTAAAGTGACGAATATGTATACATTTTTTCGTTCACTTTGCTTTTTACCTATATTTGTATGAATAAAATATACTATTTTTTATCTCATTTTTTTCTTTCTCTTTTTCTTATCATTACTTTGATTACTACATCTGCCTCTAAAGTCCAGGAGAATTATTAACATTGGGATCTCTTTCCCATTCTCCAGTTGTTTGTGCTTATTTGGAAGTGGCAGTTATTTTTGTCTATATGCATCACCACCCTCCTCTATTATACATTCTACTTTATTTGGTCAATTTTGCTATCCTGCATTATTAAACACCAAATTATAGTAAAATATACAAAAACCCACTGTTTAATGCTACTTCATATTAAAGGAAAATGTTTTTAAAAAAAAAAAACATTCTTAATACCCTAGGTAAGTAATTAAGGAAAGCTTTACTTTCATATTTGTGCTGGGCAATACTGTTTAGTGCTGTCCTTGCAGACAGTTTTAGACTTAATAAAGTTTCAAATTAATAAATCCCTACCCGATGCGGAACTCTGCCCCCCAGAGCATGCCAGGCCACTTAGCCAGAACCTGGCCTGGGGAGTAGACTCTTTTACTCTTGCTCCTTCCCCCTCACAGACCAACTAGAGAGCTATAGACTGTACAGACCTCCTTATGTCCAATCCATTTACCAGGCACAATTGGTCCCACTGTAACACTCACTCTCTAGAAACCATTTTCTGTTGATTGTATGTATTTATGGTATTCATTATGATGACCCACAAGATGATTATCGGCTACAGTTCATTATGCTTATGTTTAATAGTAATGTACAAATACACTGTTACTCTAATTATACCGCTGTTATTATGCTTGTACATCTACCACATACGAAAAGTATTATGTAATGTTGTTCACTTCTTGCTCTGTCACCAATAAAATATTTGAACAAGGAAATTAATAAATCCCAAATATTCAAGACCAGAAACAAGCAGGTGAACTGTAGCTTTCCTAATCGTGTTTAAAATATCATATGATTAGCTAAAACCAATTCATTCCTCAAGTGGAAATCCCCAGATATTTATTTGTATTTTGAGGTCCTAAAGAACCTAAAGTGACAGTCTTTTTTGGACATTCAAAACAAGCAAACAATTGTGCAACTTTCTTCAGCAAAAATAAAGCAAACCACCAATATACCAGTTTCAAATTTAGATTTACAGTTCTTGTCCACTTTGGGGTACAGGAAAATCTGCAGAAGCTAAGCAAAACAGAGTCTCAGTCTCCAGATAGTCCACACACTTGTTCATAGCTGTGAATCACTCTACGCTGCCTCATAAACATATGCTGTCTACTTTCTGCAGTTTTGGAGGCTCTTTCCCACTCAAAGTCTTTCTGAGTCTCTGAAAGCTAGGTCCCAAATTAGGACTTATCCAAAGAGTATTGAAATCAGTCCTCTCCTCTCTGACCAGACTACCCTGGAACCCCCTCATCTTGCATGGATGAGAACCCCTGAGTACTAAAAAAATGTCCCTTGAACAATCCCTTAAAGGCACCATAACCCAAATAGTAGGGAAAAATGCCTCCCATCCAGGACCCATCCCTAGCATCTTGTACAACAGATAAAGCTGGAATATGTCTTAATGTAAGACATTAACTATCTGATGTGTGCCTTCTGTTATCTACCCTGTATAGGTCAAGCTACAATACTTCAGACAATGTATTATTAAATACACGGTTAGTTAATTTACATTAAGCTGCAACTGAAATTGTCAACCTGCATACTGTACCACTGTTCATCCCACTTAATAAATATACTTGGATGTACTATCCTTTAAAATGATTGGACATTAAAATAATATGTTAACCTGAAGAAATTTTCTTTTGACAGTTACAGCTCGGTAGTGACTGAATGGTCAGTTTTGCTTACTGCACGTTTTTAAAAAAGAATTTAAATAATTGCCCACAAGAAATAGAACACTTGCTTAATAATATTCATTTCCAGCTTTTCATCCCTCAGAAAAAATAACATTTACAAATTTATAGAACAATTTGAAATAATTTGTTGAGGCACAAAAAGAATATATTATAGCTAAAATTTCCAATTAATCTTTTTAATAAGCGTGGGAAGCAATTTTGAATGATTTGTCTTATGTTTAAGAGAGACTGATATTAATATTAAGTGACAGACCATGCACACAGACCCAGATAATATGTCTACCCTGCAGTTCCTTGAAAGCGCAGCAAGGGAAAGTGGTTAAACCAAAATGAGAAGAGTAAGTGACAACACAGATTAAAAAACGTTTGAGTAGTATAAAACTGGGGCCAGCTACTTTTTTTTTCAAAGATAAGTGCACTTACATAGTTACATGTAAGGCTGAATAAAGAATTTTTTGAATTTATCTACACTCCTTGTTGACACAACAGCTATGTTCTACAACATCACCATTCTAACAGTAAAGAACCCCTTATGTAGTTTAAGATTGAACCATTTCTCATCCAACTCCATTGTGTGGCTGCGTGTTTTTTCTTTAGAGACATTAGATTAAATTGTTTTCTCCCTATGATACAGTCACCATCTAAATATTTGTATATTGCGATTATATCCTCTCTTAACCACTTAACAACCGGCCCATAGCCGAATGATGGCTACAGGGCAGTTGCTTAATTCTGGGAGGATGCCTATTGACGTCCTCCCAGAATTGAGCTTCCCATGTGCCCCCCTAGGGTGGGCACATGGGAACATCCATGACATCAAATGACAGAGAGATCACATGTAAGCAAGCCGGCGCTTCCGCTGGCTTTTCTCTCCCCTCTCTGCACCAATCGGTGCAGTGTGAGAGGAGAGGGGGGAGAGAGAGGACGTGCTGCAGCGCTGTGAGTGATGTGTGATGCTGACAGTGCTTCTAGGTGACAGTGGGGGACAGGCTGCACCCCCCACCATCCATCCTCACCCCAGCCATCCTCACCACATCAAGCAATCCTCACCCCATCCATGTTCACCCACCCAGCCATCCTCACCCCATCCATACTCATCCATCCATGCTCAGCCACCCATCCATCCATGCTCACCCATCCAGCCATCCTCACCCAGCCATGCTCACCCATCCAGCCATGCATGCTCATCCATCCATCCATGCTCATCCACCCATTCAGGCTCACCCAGCCATCCATCCATGCTCACCCAGCCATCCATCCATGCTCACCCATCCATGCTCACCCAGCCATCCGTGCTCACCCAGCCATCCATCAATGCTCACTCATCCATCCATCCATGCTCACCCACCCAACCATGCTCACCTATCCATCCAACCATCCATTCATCCATCCATGGTCACCCAAGCAGCCGTGCTCACCCACCCAGCTGTGCTCAGTTATCCCCATCTGTGCTCATCATCCCCATCCGTGCTCAGTCATCCTCTTCCATGCTCATTCATCCCCATCCATGCTCATCCATCCCCATCCATGCTCAGTCATCCCCATCTGTGCTCATCTATCCCCATACATGGCCCATTAATCCCCATCCATGGCTCATTTGTACCTCATTCATCCATGCCACTACACTGCTCATCCATGCCACTACACTGCCTATCCGTGCCTCTACAGTGCCTATCAATGCCAACACAGTTCCTCACAATAGTGTAAAAGATAGTCAAGTTAGATTTGAAATGTATGCCCCTAGAACACCTGACGGTGCTCCCTACATGTTGGGCCTCTGTATGTGGCCAGGCTGTGTAAAAGTGTCACACATGTGGTATCGCCATACTCGGGAGGAGTAGCAGAATATATTTTGGGGTGTAATTATTGCTAGGTACATGATGTTTGTTAGAAATATTGTATAAATGGACAACTTTGTGTAAGAAAAAATGTGTTTTCCCTTTCTTTCCACATTTTCCAAAAACTTATGGAAAAAATGACATGTTCAAAAGACTCATTATGCCTCCTAGAATATATATTGGGGTGTTTGCTTTCCAAAATGGGGTCATTTTTTGGGTGTTTCCATTTTCCTGGTGCTCCAGGACCTTCAAAACTGCAAGAGGTAGTCAAGCAATTATAGGGATAACTCATGCTCCTAAAACGCTTGATGGTGCTCCCTGAAAGTTGGGCATCTGCATGTGGCCAGGCTGGGTAAAAGTGTCACACATGTGGTACTCAGGAGGAGTAGTAGAATGTGTTTTGGGGTGTAATTTTTGGTATGCATATGCTGGGTATGAGAAATAACCTGTAACAATAACATATGACAATTTTGTGAAAAAAAAAGAAAAAAAATCTTAATTTTGCAAAGAATTGTGGGAAAACTTCTTCACAAAATTCACCATGCCTCTTACTAAATACCTTGGAATGTCTACTTTCCAAAAAGGGGTCATTTGGGGGTTATTTGTACTTTCCTGGCTTGTTAGGGTCTCAAGAAATGAGATAGGCCGTCAGTACATCAGGTGTGATCAATATTCAGTGATTGGCACCATAGCTTGTAGACTCTATAACCTTCACAAAGACCAAATAATATACACAAATTTGTGTTTTTTACCAAAGATATGTAGCAGTATAAAGTCTGGCCAAAATTTATGAAGAAAAATTACTAATTTGCAACATTTTACAACAGAAACGAAGAAAAATTAATTTTTTTACCAAATTTTCCGTCTTTTTTTAATTATAACGCAAAAAATAAAAAACCCAGCGGTGATTAAATACCGCCAAAAGAAAGCTCTATTTGTGTGAAAAAAAGGACGCAAATTTCATATGGGTACAGTTCTGCATAACTGAGTAATTGTCATTCAAAATGTGAGAGCACTGAAAGGTGAAAATTGGTCTGGTTGTTAAGGGGGTTTAAGTGCCCAGTGGTCAAGTGGTTAAGCGTCTCTATTACAGGGAAATTAATTTAAAGTGATTGTAAACAATCACCTTTTAAAACAACCCATTTGGTTTAAAACAGAATTGAAAGGGAAAATATGTTTGCATAGTGTGAACAGTTGGGGTTATTAGACTCAACTGGTGTATTCGAGCTTCAGGAAATGTGCCACTCCAGACTGCATTTTAACCACTTCAGCCCCAGAAAGTTTTCCCAGGTTAGGACCAGAGCACTTTTTGTGATTCGGCATTGTGTCGCTTTAACTGACAATTGCACGGTAATGCGACTTTGTACCCAAATTAAATTTGCGTCCTTTTTTTCCCACAAATAGAGCTTTCTTTTGGTGGTATTTGATCACCTCTGCATCATTTCTGATCACCGCTATAAACAAAAGAAGAGCGTCAATTTGGAAAAAAAAACAGTTTTTCTTACTTTTTGCTAAAATAAAAATCCAAAAAATATATAAAAAAACATTTTTTTGGTCGATTTATATTCTTCCTCATATTTTTTTGGTAAAAAAAAAACAAAACGCAATTGGCGTTTATTGATTGATTTGCACAAAAGTGGCCGCGTTTACGGATGATGAGAATTCATTTCTGGGGTTTTTATTTTTTTTTTTACTAGTAATGGCAGCGATCTGCGATTTTTAGCAGTACTGCGATATTGGGGCGGACATGTCGGACCATTTTGACACTTTTTTGGGACCAATGACATTTATACAGCGATCAGGAATTTAAATATCCACTGATTACTGTATGAATGTAATTGGCATTGAAGGGGTTAACCTGCAGGGGGAGATCTAGGGGTTAACTGTGTTCCCTGGGTGCGTTCTCTCTGGGGGGGTGGCTGGGCTACCATGGGCATAAGAGATCTAACTGATCCCAGTGACATTAATCGCTTATTTATGGCGATTCGCGGGTAGCATCCACACTGCCACAGTAAATATACTGTGCGTTGTATGGAAGCAATTGAAAGGCATGGCAGCCCACTTTTATTAAATGAACAGAAAAAGTCACATAAACAGAAAGTCTTCCCTCGCAGAGGGTTCCACCACTATTGTACATACACAGTTCAGCCTCCTGGCTTCCAAAAAGATAAGTAGCCCTCCTGGCTATCAGTTGTGTAAGCTTTGTGCTGCGTGATCACGGGTCACACCTGCCTCCACGCAGACGTGTACGCACAAACTGCAACCTGCAGCCTTAGACTCCTTGAGACCACCTGTCTCCCTCTCGTGGAGCTGTCTGCACCTGGAAATCTCCTGTCCTACACCAGACTTCCTGTCTCTCAGGCGGAGCTGTCTCCAGGTGTGAGCCCTGAGCTCTCTTCCTGTCCTGACTATGAAGGCAGTGCACAGGTGTGCAATTAGCATCCCAGCCAAAATCAGGTGTGGATTGCCAAAACACAGTGTGAGACAAGGTCACCTCTCTACATATCCTCCCCTCCTGTTTCGACCCCAGAGGGGGCATAACATACCAGCCAAACTTCCTCAAGTTGGCACCTCTGTGCCAGCTCTCACCTACAAAGGTCCATCCCTGTCTGACATCACTTTTACAGGGGCACTCCACCCACATCTTTTTCCAGGTGCGCTTCCAGCAGCAGTTCTTCCTGACCCTTGGGGTCACCCTGACCTCTCTGACATCCCATCTACCTTCTGGCCCTGGATTCCTATCACCTTCCCCAGACCTACTCACCCAGGAATGTAGGGGGACGAGTTCTAAACCCACTGTCAAGAACTGACCTCCTTCCAGCACTCTCTGGGTTTCAAGTTTTCTAAAACTTGTGCGGTTACCCTCGATAACCAACTTCTCCAAAAAAGCACAATTCAGAATTGTCTTCTTTTATCATTTCTGTCACCGTTGGTATTTTCAATACCTCTGACCTATCCAACAGTGCTCCAGAGTACTTCTCATACACAACCTCTGTATACATTGATCTAGCGCACTAAAGAAAGAGATGACTTTCCACATTACCAGACAACATTGCAATAAACGATTCCATCATTTGCGATTTCTGCGCAGTACAGCCTACCATATCCAGTGTCAATCAGCTTTACCCTGTGGTACCAGCTCGTGAAAAGTAGGATAAGACGGCAAAATATTCACTGGCTGTATGTTCCATGATGCTAACATTTCATTAAGCATCTCTGTCAATAAATACACGTTTCCCTTCATGCATGGTGGACACAATCTCTACTGTGTGTTCCCACTCGCTTGGACCTTCAGACATGAGAGGGTTAATCTCTGCCACAGCCTGTGCACGCTTACCTAAAGGCTGTTCAGCAGATGCCTCTCCTGGTGCAGCAGCAATGGTATGAACCATACCTTTAGCCACAGAACTTTCCTCCAGTATTGCTATTAGTCTCTTGGCCCAATCATCCCAATAGGTCTTGCACTCTTGCATTACATCAGCCCAAGGAGACACAGACAAACCAAGAAGCTCAACAGCATCTGAAAGATTGCATTTGTCAGTTTTACTCATTTCAATAACATCATCAGCATTTTTAGAAATACATTTCTCATTAACAGGATCAAGTACCCTCTTATCATTTAGAGCGGCACCACAGTTGTCCTGGGAAACCCCAAGCTCAGCCACCATGAGCTTCCGTGTGGTTCTTAGGAACACCTCTGTTGCGTCAGTCAAGGTTGCTAGGGATGATGGCACACATTTCTCAGTGGTCACCCCTGACATTTTCATCACTTGTCTTCCTGCTATACAGCAAACTGCCTGAAGACAAGTCCTTATCATCAATTCCCTCATTACATTACAATAATTAATCTTTTACACCACATAGCAACAAGTCCTTCTTGGAAGCGGATTTCCCCACTGGACTTGCTACCACTTCACCAGCCTCACACAAATGATCAGTCTCTTTTAGATCACAAAGGGGAACAGTCTTACCCTTCCAGATGAATGGAGTCTGAGGCTTCAACTGAGGGCATCATACCTCCTTGGTTGTGCTCTCATAAGCATATGCCCCACCCGGATGCAGGGCAACATTGCAGGCCAAACAAATTTCTTATTGCCAGCGGTAACAGTAGAACTTTTCCTGGTGCCTTTCCCCATGCGACCACAGGGTGAAGCAATAGATGTCCCGGCATCCCAGCTCTCTTTGTGTGAACAGTGGGCTTCCTCTGTATAGCAGCCTCACCATCGAGACGACTCTTCTCGGGCATCCCAGCCATCTTTGTGGGAATAGTGAGCTTCCTCTGTATAGCAGCCACACCATCCAGATGGCACCTCGCCTCTTGTTACCAAAAAATGTTTGAAAAAAATTAGTGCTGTACTGTCACTTTAAAGCTGAGAGACAGCACCCATGCCAATAGAAACACAGTTCCTTGACACTCACAGTTTCCAGCATATGAGGATTTGGACTAGCACCATCTGTGCCCAATGCCAATTCCTTCACAAATTGTGAACAGTTGAAATTTCACTGTCATGTCGTGATTAAAAAAAGTTTGTAAAAAACCATTGTTCTCCGCTCCACGGTAGACCTACCACACCGACGATATGTCTCCTTCGAGTGATAAGGGTGTTTCTACCGACCCTACGGGCTCTTCTCAGCAGAGCTACCACTCCGACGATATGTCTCCTTCGGGTGACAAGTGTGTTTCTCTCGACCCTACGGCCCTGTAGATAACGAAGTGGGACACCAGCGTACCCCTTTCCGTGGTCCTTTTCAAGATGACAATGGCGACCGTTATTCTTTAAACAAACCGGACGTTACAACGGGACGTAGGCCCACCCCGTATACGAATACTCTCG
>BLSH010223408.1:29182-44176 GCA_018402905.1 Glandirana rugosa | reverse complement strand
AAGAGGGAGGTTGAAGAAAGATCAACGTTTTAAATAGTTGACATGCTAAACTTTGGACTAGTAAAATGACGACAAAGGGGGATCTAATGGAAACGACAATGACTAACTGGGCCGTTAGCAAAGAAATAGTGGGTGAAAGCTTTGTGTGTGCACTTGGGTGGTCTATTGTATTGGAAGTGTGTCTCTTGCACACAAAGAATGTCTGAGTTTAGCGAGAGCGCCTCCCGCCAGAGCATATTACGTTTGAATGGCGAGTTAAGGCCATTCGCATTGATAGATGTAATAGTGCAGGCCATTACTGCGTTGGAAGGTTTTGTGTAGTTGGTGAGGAGTGTGGGGCAAACTAAGACAATGAATTAGATTACACCTTCTCGCACTCACCAGCCGTAGCGTTTCTGAGGACGCTGTGGAGTAGGAACTTCAGGTGGGTCGTTCCACAGTAGAGCAATCAGTAACAGCAAAGGTAATCTAGGGGGAAACAGCAGTAAAATGATCAGGTTTCAAATCGTACAGTTGATAAATTTTGCAACTAGAAAGAAGTTGGAGGGAGAAAAGGAAAAAAGAGAAAAAAAAAGCACAAAACACAGAGTTAGTAACAATAGCAACAGATGTAGGTGTGCGTAGCACCCTATACCAAACGGGGGTGGTATTGTGAGATTATAGAAAGCGGGAACAAGTGAGACTGCAATAATCCGCCATAGGGACTAACTAATGTTAACAGTCCGAGACATTGAGTAAGGCACCTGTACAGGTGTACGTTGGTAAGCGAAACTTTAACAGTGTAGTGTAAGTCGGCAAGACTTATCCGTTGCATTTCTTCGTGGTTCGGTTGAGTAGAGGACGGGTTGGTGGTGGAGCATTGATAAGGCCCCAGTTAAGGAGACTTTTTGTGCCCTCTTTTGGGGACGTGAAAGTGACCGCTTGGTGCTGGTAGGTGACGGTTAGCTTGACTGGGTAGCCCCATTTATATTGGATATTGTGCTCTCGGAGGACGTTGGTGATTGCGTTAAATTCTTTCCTGCCTTGGGCGGTAGCCGTCGAGATGTCTGCGTACAGGGTTATTCCTGTGTATGGTTGTGGTAGATTTGGAGCTGATCTAGCTGCCCTGAGGATTTGATCCTTAATGTGGTAAAAGTGTACCCTTGCCAGAACGTCCCGAGGGACTTCCGGGGGGAGGTGCTGCGGCTTGGGAATTCGGTGCGCTCTATCAATTGTGAGATCTTGGGTAGTGAGATGTGGTAGAAGCTTCAAAAATAAGTGTTGGAGGTAGGTGGTGAGGTCGGTCGGTTTGACATTCTCCGGAATGCCCCTGAACTTGATATTGTTCCGGCGTGACCGGTCCTCGAGGTCAGCCATCTTTATTTGCATGCGCTGAATTTCTTGAGCTTGCTTTTCAATGGTGGTCACCATCTTATTATGGGCTTTGGTGGTGGCTGAGGTTTGACGTTCGATCAGAACCATTCGTTCCTCGATGTCGTCCACTCTGTCTGAGAGTTGGGATATAGAGGTGCGGAGTTCTTTCTGGATGTCTCTGTGCAGGCTCATTAGCATGAGCTTCAGGGTGTGCTCTGATGCGGGTTGGTCAGAGGCTGGGAGGGCTGCTAGTGAGGCCTGCTGGTCAGCTTCATGCTGTATCTGTGCTGTGGAGGCACACAGGTGTTTTTTAAGAGATGGAGCCTTGTCTGGGGAGTGAAAAGGGGATGAGGGAGGTCTTTTACCTCTATCTGCGCTTTGCGGGGGTGAGGGTTCCCCTGGGCTGCTCCCTGTGTCCATTCCCGCTCCGTCCTCTTCGCTGTCTATGACAGGGAGCACGATCGTGAGGGGATCTGTGTCTCCGTCGGCGCCATTTTGAGTGAGCCGCGCTGCCGCAGGCGAAGCGAAGAAGTCCGTCAGGCGGCGCGGAGCGGAGGATTTTTCCTTCATATCTGGCTCCGAAGGTGCCCGAGGGTGTCTTGTAGTTGCGGAGAGAAGTGTCTCAGCTGTTAGTGCTTGCGGAGAGCCGATCTGTCCTGTAAGGCAGCGGAGCAGAGGGATTAAGCTGCCATGTCGGATCGCTGCCAGGCCACGCCCCCCCACAAAGGGGAACAGTCTTAACCTTCCAGATGAATGGAGTCTGAGGCTTCAACTGAGGGCATCATACCTCCTTGGTTGTGCTCTCATAAGCAAATGCCCCACCCGGATGCAGGGCAACATTGCAGGCCAAACAAATTTCTTATTGCCAGCGGTAACAGTAGAACTTTTCCTGGTGCCTTTCCCCATGCGACCACAGGGTGAAGCAATAGATGTCCCGGCATCCCAGCTCTCTTTGTGTGAACAGTGGGCTTCCTCTGTATAGCAGCCTCACCATCGAGACGACTCTTCTCTGGGCATCCCAGCCATCTTTGTGGAAATAGTGAGCTTCCTCTGTATAGCAGCCACACCATCCAGATGGCACCTCGCCTCTTGTTACCAAAAAATGTTTGAAAAAAATTAGTGCTGTACTGTCACTTTAAAGCTGAGAGACAGCACCCATGCCAATAGAAACACAGTTCCTTGACACTCACATTTTCCAGCATATGAGGATTTGGACTAGCGCCATCTGTGCCCAATGCCAATTCCTCCACAAATTGTGAACAGGGTGATTAGACTCAACTGGTGCATGCGAGCTTTAGGAAACGTGCCACTCCAGACTGCGTTTTTAAGGGCATGGCAGCCCACTTTTATTAAATGAATGGAAAAAGTCACATAAACAGAAAGTCTTCCCTCGCAGGGGGTTCCACCACTGTTGTACATACACAGTTCAACCTCCTGGCTTCCCAAATGATAAGTAGCCCTCCTGGCTATTAAATGATAACTAGCTCTCCTGGCTATTAGTTGGGTCAGCTTTGTGCTGCATGATCAAAGGTCACGCCTGCTTCCTCACAGACGTGTACGCACAGACTGCCCCCTGCAGCCTTAGACTCCTGGAGACCACCTGTCTCTCTCTCATGGAGCCATCTCCACCTGAAACTCTCCCGTCCTACACCAGACTTCCTGTCTCTCGGGTGGATCTGTCTCCAAGTGTGAGCCCTGAGCTCTCTGTCTGCCAGGACTATGAAGGCAGTGCACAGGTGTGCAATTAGTATCCCGACCAAAATCAGGCATGGATTGCCAAAACACAGCTCGTGCTTTGCATTTAGATGCCTGGTCATGCAGGTTGTGCTCAGGTTTACAACATTTATGCCTTGCTTCAGGCTCTCATTGCACAGCATGCAAACCACTCGTGTCTTGTCGTCAGCACATTGTCTGAAGAACTGCCATGCCGGGGAATGCCTTTGAGCTGCCTTTGGTGTGCTATGTCCCTGGTTGTGGTGGGTAGTAGCAGGCATACTATCTAGGGGACGGTCGCTCTGCTGTTGCAACCTTCTTCCTCTTTTGCTTTGCTGGTGCCTCTGTGCGACCACCACCTCTTCCTCCAAACTGCACACGTCACTCGCATGACCTTAATTCGATGTGGGGTCTAGGACCTCATCATCCTCCACATCATCTTCCATCCACCCTTCACCACTGCCCTCCTTGTCAGTCTGCACACTGTGGAAAGCTGCAGCAGCTGGCACCTGTGTTTCGTCATCATCAGAGACGTGCTGCGGTGGTGTTTCCATGTCCTCATCCTGCAACAGAAGTGGTTGGGCATCGGTGCACTCAATGTCTTCCACTTCTGGAGCAGGGCTATGTGGATGGCCCACGGAAAGCACACCAGCAGAGTCATCAAAAAGCATAAGAGAGGGGGGCATGATTTGCGCCTGCTGTGGATGGCAACTAGCTAAAAGAGCTCCCGAGCAACAAGGGAGATACGATCGACTACAGCCCGAATATAAGACACCCAAGCACCGCCATTGAGAGGTGACATTCCCCACAGCACAGGCGAGATGTCACGGAAGCACAAAGAAGAGCGGCGGCCACATAAACTGATGGATTTCTTCTCCCCTTCTGCAATAGGAGGACAAGATGGCGCCGGCATTATAGACGCAGCACAGAGCAGCAAGGCCCAGGGCCACTACACAGATCTCCTGGACAATGAACACCAACCGAGGGCACAGCGAACATCACCCCAGCACATAACACCTCTAGCAAGCACTGCATGCAACAGCCCGGCCAAGGCACGGATGCGCATGGACGACCAGGCTGATAACCCGGTGAGTCAGGGAGATACATCCCCCACACATAGCACCGCATTAAGCGCATCCATAGCAGCTTTCCCAACCAGTAACCAGCCTGTGATGGATACACTTATAAAATATATGCTAGTAACACTCCAGCAGTCTATCCACGCAGATTTCACTCTCCTAACAAAAAAATAACCTCAGAAATCACATCATTAGGAGAAAGAATCCACACAGTAGAAAATGCAGTCAGTGATATTACACACACAGTTAATGAATTAATAGATGCCAATGAAGATGCCATAAAAGAGAGCCAATGGGTCAGCGCGAAAATCGCAGATCTAGAAGATCGCTCTAGACGAAACAATTTGAAGCTAAGGGGCGGTCCCCGAAGATGTGATGCCCCAAGACCTAAACAAATACACTATAGACATGTTCCGTGCCCTTCTCCCAGATCTCCAGACTATAGAACTGACCATAGATCACATCCATCGCCTACCTAAGCCGTCCTTTCTACCTGAAAAATTTCCCAGAGACGTGCTTATGAAAGTGCACTTTTATGCAATCAAAAAAGAGATCCTAAAAAAAGCCAGAGCTATGGGGAAACTGCCAGAGCCATATGATGGAATTCAAATCTATTCAGATCTATCTAACTACACAATGTATCTCAGGCACCAACTCAACACAATTACAAAGGCACTTCGCAATCACAATATAGGATACAAACGGGGCCACCCCACCAATATTTTCATAGACAGGAATGGCAGATCCTACAACATTACCTCACTGACATCAGGGCTGGCTCTACTGAAAGAATGGGGGATCATTCCTGAGCCCGACCACACACAATCAGCCAGGAAAATCCAGAGCCTTGGCCCCCCTTGTGGCACAAAACAAACAAGCACTTCCGGCCTAAATTCTGACTGGGCTTGTAAACACTTGACCCAAGCAACTATTAGCTCCACATCCATGGTGAAGAACCAATCTGAACTTGTTCCCCCAGTTACCAGACATGCAGCTCAGGAAATACACTTCCAGCCGCATAATCTTTTTCTTTTTGTTTCTATGTTCCTCTCTTACCTCCCTAACTATCTTTTCCCCACTTCCACACGCCACTCCGAACCTGAGGACCTCTACCTGCTCAACAGTGATGGAGAACATCCAACACCAATACCAGGAAGACCTACAACAACACGAGACCGAGAACTGCCTTCTAAATGTGAGTACCCTAACACGCATCACTCAAACACACCATTATGGGCACAAAAATCATATCCCTAAACGCTAAAGGCCTCAACCATCCGGCCAAGTGGGCGTCTTTATGGCAAACATCCCTCAAAATGGGCGGGACATCATATGCATACAGGAGACACACTTAAAAAAATCAGCAACCCCAAAAAAAGAAAAAGAGAGGGGTAGCTATAGCTATTAAAAATACCATAGACTTCAAGTTGACCCAATTAATCACGGACCAAGACGGACGATACTTGATTCTAATTTGTGATCTGGACTTTAGTAACATTGGTATGTGTATACGCTCCAAATTCGAGACAATTGTCTTTTCTCAATAAACTACAAAAAAAATCAACAGACTGCGGAAAGGAGCATTTTTAATTTGCGGTGATTTTAATCTAACCCCGGACATACAATTGGACACCACTAACCACAAAACCAGAAGAAACACGCAAATGTCCTACTTTCTTCAAGTCAATGACCTGTTTGACATATGGAGATGCAGGGTTTAGGATTTAGGAATGGCGACAGGGAACGCAAGACCAACCTCTTTGCCGATGACGTCATCCTCATGATGAAAAATCCACATTCCTCACTGAAAGCAGTCCAAGAAATTCTTAACAGGTTTGGTCCATCTCTTATTATAAGGCAAACCCATCTAAATTCCACGTCCTAAATCTTGGAATAGATAGTGTATCTAAAAACGTATTAATGCAACAATTTCTGTACCAATCGTCAGACTCCCAAATAACTTACCTAGGAATATCACTAACGAGCAACCCTGATAACCTGTTTAAGGAAAATTTCCTTCCCTTTAAATCAAGATATATGAAATCCCTCACAAATATATCTAGATACAAATTTTCCTGGCCTGGAAGACTGGCGGCCTATAAAATGACCATACTCCCCCAACTACTGTATATGTTTCACTCTCTCCCCATACCAATACCTCTCACATATATAAACTCTCTTCAAATGCTCCTAAGTAAATACATCTGGCAAAACAAGAAACCAAGGGTCAACAGAAACTGGTTATACAAACACCGCACAGTAGGGGGCTCAAGCCTAGCCAATATCCTAGACTACTACTCAGCTACTAGACTAACACAGCTCAAAGCATGGTTCTCACTAGACGACATCCCCCTATGGTGTCATATAGAAAGCCAAAACATACCGAACCTAAACTTAAAATCATGGCTATATAGCCTACATCCGAAAGCACCCCTCTCCAAACAACTATCACCACCCATAATAGCATCCATAAAAGTCTGGAGGATATTTACTAATATGACATGGCAAAATACACCCACCTCCTTGCCAAACATCCCAATAGATGTCGTCCACAAACTAATCTCATACTTTTCAACTGCCCCTTGGTCTGCAGGCCACACAAGTTCACTAAATGATCTACTCACGCACAATAGGGTTAAACCATTTTCACAACTCCAGGACGAGCTCAAGGTCACAGAGGCGAACAAATTCCAATATCATCAACTAAAACACTGTATAAATAAAAATCCCCATCTGCTGACGCAAATCCCAACGATAGCGTTACAATACTATTCCCCAAACAACCAAACGACTAAGGGAATAACTTTTTATTTTTTAAGCTAATTATTTTATAAGCTATTGCACGAAAAAACCCATTTCCAACACAACAACATATTGTACGCATGGGAAAACGACTTAGGGCACCACCACACTAGCGATCAATGGGAAAACGCCATTCGATCTACAGGGTGGGCCATTTATATGGATACACCTTAACCACTTCAATACTATGCACTTAGAACACTTTACTACCAGACCAATTTTCAGTTTTCAGTGCTGTTGCGCTTTGAATGACAATTGCGCGGTCGTGCGACGCTGTACCCAAACAGATTTTTTATCATTTTGTTCCCACAAATAGAGCTTTCTTTTGGTGGTATTTGATCACCCCTGCGGTTTTTATTTTTTGCGCTACAAATAAAAAAAGACCGAAAATTTTGAAAAGAAAAAAAATTCTCTATTTTTTGTCACAAAACGTTGTAAATAAGTACATTTTCTCCATCACTGGTGGGCACTGATGAGGCTACACTGACGGGCACTGATGTGGCAGTACTGATTGGCACTGATGAGGTGGCACTGATGATGAGGCACTTATATACAGCAATGATGAGCACTGTTAGGCGGCACTGATAAGCAGCACTGACGGGTACTGATAGGTGGCACTGATATACAGCACTGACGGGCACTGATATGCAGCACTGATGGACACTGCTAAGCAGCACTGATGGGCACTCATAGACAGCACTGATTGGCACTCATAGGTGGCACTGGGCACTCATGGGTGGCACTGATGGGCACTGATAGATGGGCACTGGTAGGTGGCAAAGGTGGGCACTGATGTGGCACTGGTATGCATTGATAGGGGCACTGGTAAGCTCTGATAGGGGCACTGGTGGGCACTGGTTGGCATATATACTGATAGGGGCTCATTCCCTGGTGGTCTAGGGTGGCATCTGAAGGTGGCACTGAGTGCCATCCACATTGGGCACTATGTCTCTTACCTGGTGGTCTAGGGGGGTCTCCCTGGTGGTCCAGATCGGCTCCCTGGTAGTCCTTGGTCGGCTCCCTAGTGGTCCTGGGTGGGCACATCCCTGGTGGTCCCTGGGCAGGCTCCCTGGTGGTCTAGGGTGGTGATCCGAGGGAGGGCTGTGCTGATAAATCATCAGCACAAACCCTCCCTGTCAGGAGAGCAGCCGATCGGCTCTCCACTCCTCAGGTCTGCAGACCTGAGTACAGGAAAGCCGATAAACGGCTTTCCTGTGTTACACTGTGACCAGCCGTGATTGGTCACAGCCGATCACATGGTAAAGTGTTTCGAATGGAAGCACTTTACCAAGATCGGTATTGCGGGGGGTCAGACTGACCTCCCACACCACTGATCGCTGCGATGCGCGCCCCCCCGGGCGCGCGGCAGCTTGTTATCCTGAGGACGTCATATGATGTCCAGTCAGGATAACTAATCCACTTCCCGGCGGTCATCTTGCATACGGCGGTCGGGAAGTGGTTAATAAAATGGGAATGGTTGGTGATATCAACTTCCTGTTTGTGGCACATTAGTATATGTGAGGGGGGAAACTTTTCAAGATGGGTGGTGACCATGGTGGCCATTTTGAAGTCGGTCATTTTGAATCCAACTTTTATTTTTTCAATAGGAAGAGGGTCATGTGACACATCAAACTTATTGGGAATTTCACAAGAGAAAACAATGGTGTTGGTTTTAACCTAAGAGGAGGAAACAAGGGTGGACATGGCTTTTTTTTTTTTTTTCCTCCACATCAGATGACAAGCGGAGATTTATTCATTTCAGCTTAATTAATTATCATGCTGCTCTCCGATATAGTCACATCATCGTGGGCATTCTTCCTTTTATATATATAAAAAAATGTATTTATGCAATAACAAAACCCAACCTATTGTCCTTATCCATCTATATCTATCCCGATCTCCCCTCCCCCCCTACCGCCCCCCTCCCCCAGGTCCTCCACCTCCACTCTTATTTACAAAGTCTTGTTCCAGTCTTGCTCTCATTATCTCTAAATATTTTTTTGACTTTTTAAATTTCTTCTCTCCTACTTCTTTTTCCTTTGCATCTTCATATTTTAAGCTCTCTAAATTAGCCACTTCCTCTATTTTATTACACCATTGCTCTAATACTGGGGGTTCCTTCTTTTTCCAATTTTTAGGAATAAGGCTTTTTGCTGCATTTAAAAGGGTCGGTACTAATGTCCTGGTATACTTTTTTATAGGACCAGCCCCCCCATGAAAGAGACACACCCACGGATCTGCTTCTATTACTTCTGTTGTTATTATATTAATTAGCTCTCTTATGCCTCCCCAATACTCTTTAATCACCATAGGTGTGCCATTGTGCCTTTTTCTTTACAGCCTCGCCAACATTGCTCCGACCCGTTTTTTTGATATTTAGCCGTCTTATTTGGAGTCAAATACCATCTAGAAATGCATTTATAATTAATTTCTCTAGTTGCATTATTCACTGCTGTACCATGTGCTAGAGCCCAGATCTTTTCCCATTGCTGGTTAGTCCGTCTTGATCCTAGTTCTGCTTCCCACCTGTCCATGTAGGGGAGACGCTCCTCTTCTCCCAATCCCCCCAAGATTTTATATATCCTCGATACCCCTCCTCTCTTATTTTTAATCCAGCACAGTTTCTCTATTGGTGTAAGCTCCTTCTCTGTTCTAACTGGCTGGGGTAGTGCCGCCACAAAATGTTTCAATTGGAGATACCGCAGTGTGTCTATTTTTCTGAACATCCCGCTTTGCTGTAATTCCCCCAGTGCTCTAATTTTCCCTTTGTGAGTTATATCTTTTAATTTCAGTGTTTCATCTTTTATCCATTTCCCTCCCCACTTCTCGTGCCCTGGCAAAAAATATTTTGTCCCACAAAGTGGGATAAACGGTGAATTATATCCCCATTTCCCTAACACCATCGTGTTGTCCCAAATTCTGAGTGCATTATGTGTGATCTCACTTGTATTCCTATCTCGATTCCTACACTCCGGTGGAATCCATATCATCTTCTCTAATTGTGTCTTACTAATCCTATTCTCTATTGTAACCCATTTTTTACCTCCCTCGTTTTGCACCCATGCTATCACTCGTGGTAAAATGTTTGCTTTATAGTACTTTTTTATATTTGGTAGTGCCCACCCCCCTCTATTTTTCTCTCTACTCAGAACCGACATTTTTACCCTGGGTTTTTGTCCTTTCCATATGAATCTAGCTATTATTTTTCCCATAATCTGAAAGAATTCTTGTGGGACATGAATTGGCAGCATCTGAAATGTATATATGTATATATGTATAGAATAATCATTTTTACTGCATTTATTCGTCCTGTCCATGATAATGGTCTATATATCATTTTCTTAACTTCTTCTTTAATTTCGTTTAACAGGGGGATGAAATTAGAGACATAGGCTCCCGCTCTTGTTCCTGTTAACTTAACTCCCAGATAATTTATTTCCTCCTTATTCCATTGAAAAGGGAATACTCTCTGTAACTCCCCTCTTTCCCGTGTCCCTACATTTATGGTTAAGGCCTCGGACTTATTATAATTGATTTTAAAATTAGATAGTTCTCCATATTCTTCCATCACCTCCATCAATTTAGGTATAGTTTCTCTCGGTCTATTAATATAAATCAATAAATCATCTGCGTAGGCCGCTACTTTATGTTCTTCCCCTTCTATCTCAAATCCAGATATTTGTTGATGATTCCTAATTACTGCGAGTAATGGTTCCAATGCGACAATAAACAATATTGGGGAGAGGGGGCACCCCTGCCTCGTTCCGTTCTCCATCTCAAAGGGCCTGGACAACTCTCCATGTATCCTTACCCTCGCCCTTGGTTTGGTGTATAGTGCCTCAATCCACTGTCTCATCCTATTCCCCAAGCCTATTGTCTCTAGGGACAGTGACCAGTTATTATCTTAAACAAACATCAGCCGATGCTGATAAGCTTTTTCCTGCTAGGGGAATTTTACTGTTTAAAACTTCTAATTATTTTGCTGACCACAAGAAGAAATATTTTAACTCATGATTAACCCATGATTCCCTTTTAATCCCCTCTTAAAATCACAATGTGATTTTCTATAAAGAACCATATTGTGCTCTTCTGGTATAAATGCAAATAATAAGCTTATATATTGCATAAAGGAATAAAAGAAATAGCAAGCACATTAATATCAACATTCCTGCTTTCCTAAACTTCTTTTTCCTTATTATCACTCTTGTTATCCTGAATACTCTTATTATCCTTAACACTATCTGTTCCCTCAACCTCACGCCAAAAAGGAGCCACCAATAGCCAATTCTTCCCTGCCTCCTGCATATAATCCATATCCCATTGAGGATCTCCTGAGTACCATGGAAAAGCTTGTTTGTCTCCTAGACAAAGACCTTTTACCATGTCCATGTGAAATTCATCATTGGCACCTTGAAAGGGTGGAAACGGGGAAGTGCTACCCATTCTGGTTGTCCATCCATTAAATTGGTTATAAAAATAGTAATGTAATAATAATCTGTACCACAAACTCTAGCCACATAATCTTTACATGTTTCCCCAGAATTTGGAGGAGGGTAGGGTTTACCACTAGATGTCTCCATAATCTTTCTAAACACAAGTTAGTACAGTACAGTTTACACCGTCACACCTTGTCTTACCTTACAAGGTTTCAGGTTCCTTATACTTTATACTTATACGCTATAAAATGCAGCGATAGAGAGATGCAAGCAAAGAGATTTAGAGATCTCACAGGTAATCGACCTGGTCCTTCCCAAAAGAACCCTATGTAATTTTGCAGTCTACCAAAGACACTGTATGGTGCAGTCTGCCAAAGACAATGCACAGTCTACCAAAGACAGTCTACCAGAGACAATTTTCAGAACATCATTACTGCACCCACATAATTTGGAAAAGTTCAGTATTGTCAGAGCCAAGGAAAAAGTAAGGACACAGAGCGTCAATAAGACACAAAAGTGAACTCACCTTAATCCTTGGATAATCACTGATCCCACCACTGCCACCATTTCTGTAAGGGTATCAGGAGTAATGAATGTTCTTCCCTTGATTACCAGTGAGAAGTCTCTAGCACGATCTTGGGACCACACAAAGACCAAGAAACAGCAGTTAGGTTCAAAGTGTGATTCGTTTATTCAGCGTCATTTCATGAGTTTTATTCAGTGAGGAATTAGGGAGGAAACAAGGGTGGACATGGCTTTTAACCAATAACATTATGACAACTAGTGACAACTCCCATCATAGTGGTCTAATTTTAGTCATAACAGTTAAAGTCAAGCAGATTACCATAGTTACAATATGAAGAGAAAAGGTTAACCATTTGCCGACCGCCAACCGCAGGTTGACGGCGACAAGGTGGCTCGATATCGCAAACCGCCATCATACGACGAAGCCCATACAAGAAGAACCTCACTCGGCTCCATAGTACGGCAGGGCGGAAATGAAGTCAGAAGTCACATCCGCCCAATGGTCTTAAAGGGCCCATTTTTGGGGGGGGGGGGGCTGCCATTTTTTTTAAATTTTTTTGTGTGTGCATTTTAGTGTAAATATGAGATCTGAGGACTTTTTGGCCCCAGATATCATATTTAAGAGGACCTGTCATGCTTTTTTCTATTACAAGGAATGTTTACATTTCTTGTAATAGGAATAAAAGTGATCTTTTTTTTAAAGAACAGCGTAAAAATAAAAAGTAAAAAGTAAAATAAATAATTAAAAAAAAAAAAAAAATTAAAGCGCCCCGTTCTTGCGAGCTCGCGTGCAGAAGCGAACGCATACGCAAGTCCCGCCCACATATGAAAACGGTGTTTAAACCACACATGTGAGGTATCGCCATGATCATTAGAGCAAGAGCAACAATTCTATCACTAGACCTCCTCTGTAGCTCAAAACTGCTAACCTGTAGATTTTTTTAAACGTCGCCAATGGAGATTTTTAAGCTGCAAAGTTTGTTGCCATTCCGCGAGCGGACGCAATTTTGAAGCATGACATGTTGGGTATCATTTTACTCGGCGTAACATTATCTTTTATAATATGGAAAAAAATTAGCATAACTTTACTGTTTTCTTATTTTTTAACTAAAAAAACTGAATTTATTATAAAAAAGCACGCTTGGAAGACCGCTGCGCAAATACGGTGTGACATAAAGTTTTAAAATAACTGCCATTTTATTCTCTAGGGTGTTAGAAAAAAATATATAATGTTTGTGGGTTCTAAGTAATTTTATAGCAAAAAAAAATGATTTTAACTTTTTAACTTGTAAACAACGAACCCAAAAGGCCCCTTACTGAAGTGGTTAATACTAAAAAAAAAGAATAATAAATGATTATTATTTTTTTTTTAAAACAGCAACGTAGACACACTTTTTATTTTTGTGCAAGAAATGCACCGCTCACACCAGCAGCAGGAACCTCTCCCTATAGCAGTATGAGATGATTTTAGAACAATAATCTATCCCTCACAGCAGCAGCAGGAAACTCTCCTTATAGCAGTATGAGATGATTTTTGAACACTAATCTGTCCCTCACACCAGCAGCAGGAACCTCTCGCTATACCAGTATGAGATGATTTTAGAATATTAATCTATCCCTCACAGCAGCAGCAGGAAGCTCTCCTTATACCAGTATGATATGATTTTAGAACACTAATCTGTCCCTCACACCAGCAGCAGGAACATCTCCCTATACCAGTATGATATGATTTTAGAACAATAATCTGTCCCTCACACCAGCAGCAGGAACCTCTCCCTATAGCAGTATGAGATTATTTTAGAACAATAATCTTTCCCTCACAGCAGCAGCAGGAACCTCTCCCTATAGCAGTATGAGATGATTTTAGAACACTAATCTGTCCCTCACACCAGCAGCAGGAACCTCTCCCTATACCAGTATGATATGATTTTAGAACACTAATCTGTCCCTCACACCAGCAGCAGGAACCTCTCCCTATAGCAATATGACATGATTTTAGAACAATAATCTATCCCTCACAGCAGCAGCAGAAATCTCTCCCTATAGCAGTATGAGATGATTTTAGAACACTAATCTGTCCTTAACACCAGCAGCAGGAACCTGTCCCTATAGCAGTATGAGATGATTTTAGAACACTAATCTGTCCCTCACACCAGCAGCAGGAACCTCTCCCTATAGCAATATGACATCATTTTAGAACAATAATCTATCCCTCGCAGCAGCAGCAGAAATCTCTCCCTATAGCAGTATGAGATGATTTTAGAACATTAATCTGTCCCTAACACCAGCAGCAGGAACCTGTCCTTATAGCAGTATGAGATGATTTTAGAACAATAATCTATCCCTCACAGCAGCAACAGGAACGTCTCCCTATAGCAGTATGAGATGATTTTACAACACTAATCTGTCCCTCACACCAGCAGCAGGAACCTCTCCCTATACCAGTATGATGTGATTTTAGAACACTAATCTGTCCTTCATACCAGCAGCAGGAACCTCTCCCTATAGCAGTATGAGTTGAATTTAGAACACTAAACTGTCCCTCACACCAGCGGCAGGAACCTCTCCCTAAAGCAGTATGAGATGATTTTAGAAAAATAATCTATCCCTCACAGCAGCAGCAGGAACCTCTCCCTATAGCAGTATGAGATGATTTTGGAACATTAATCTGTCCCTCACAGCAGCAGCAGGAACCTCTCCCTATACCAGTATGATATGATTTTAGAACACAAATCTGTCCCTCACAGCAGCAGCAAGAACCTCTCCCTATAGCAGTATGAGATGATTTTAGAACAATAATCTAACCCTCACAGGAGCAGCAGCAACCTCTCCCTATAGCAGTATGAGATGATTTTAGAACACTAATCTGTCTCTCACATCCGCAGCAGGAACCTCTCCCAATAGCAGTATGAGATGATTTTAGAACAATGATCTATACCTCACACCAGCAGCAGGAACCTCTCCCTATAGCAGTATGAGATGATTTAAAACACTAATCTGTCCCTCACACCAGCAGCAGGAACCTCTCCCTATAGCAGGATGAGATGATTTTAGAACAATAATCTATCCCTCACAGCAGCAACAGG
>BLSH010223408.1:0-10356 GCA_018402905.1 Glandirana rugosa | reverse complement strand
CTTTGTTAAATTACTTTGGACCTCCAATTAAAAGATCCTGCTGATATAAATTTGGTACATTTCCATTTATTTCTGAAGACATTCACTCAGTTATGCAAAACATGAAGGGGTGCCAATAATGGTGAGCAGGACTGTATATATATATATATATATGCATACGTATATTTTTGTTTTGATTTTTCATATTTTACCTTTTTATTTTTTGCTGTATATTTTCATATTAATATACCGTATATACTCAAATATAAGCCGAGTTTTTCAGCACATTTTTTATGCTGAAAAAGGCCCCTCTCGGCTTATACTTGAGTGAGGTCCCACTTCACTCATCTGCAGATGCCTGCAGCCTCTGTGGGTGGTCCGATGCCACTTCCAGGGCTTGCTCCCAAAGTCTATGTATGTACGCTGAACAGCGCACATACATAGACTGATTGGCTGCCCAGTGACTGCCAGTGATTGCTTGTCACTGTGCTGTGGGCGAGTCCAGAGCAGCTTACTCCGCACTCGAGCACGAGGAGAAGAGAGGAGAGGACTCAAATGTACTGTACTGTGCTTCTATGTAATGGCTCCCTGTCCCTGTGTAATGGCTTAGTCCCTGTCCCTGTGTAATGGCTAAGTCCCTGTGTAATGGCTACAATACCTGTGTAATGGCCGAGTCCGTGTGCAATGGCTATAATACCTGTGTAATAGCTATGTCCCTGTGTAATGGCTACAATACCTGTGTAATGGCTGAGTCACTGTGTAATGGATACAATACCTGTGTAATGGCTGAGTCCCTGTGTAATGGCTACCATACCTGTGTAATGGCTGAGTCACTGTCCCTTGTGTAATGGCTACAATACCTGTGTTTTGGCTACAATACCTGTGTACTGGCTACCTGTCCCCTGTGTTCTGGCTACAATACCTGTGTACTGTCTACCTGCCCCCTGTGTTCTGGCTACAATACCTGTGTACTGGCTCTATCTATTTTTATTTTTGAAATTTACCAGTAGCTGCTGCATTTCCCACCCTAGGCTTATACTCGAGTCAATATGTTTTCCCAGTTTTTTTGTGGTAAAATTAGGTTATATTCGGGTCGGCTTATACTCAAGTATATAGGGTAAAATTTTTATATCAATCAATTCATTGTTATTACAATATATTTGATTAGTAATGTGTCCAATATTTGATTCATCATCCTTTCAAATAAATTGGTAATTGTTAATATTTATGATATTTTAATATTAATTTAAGGAAATGTGTATGTGGATTCAGTAAGCATGTACCCTGTACAATTGATTGCTTTTAAGCTATATATTGTCGGCATCCCGTACACAGCTTGTATATGCCACTGCCTATGAGAAAAGGAATCTAGCATAAATGTACCTAACAGTGCAAGTGCGATTTGAAAGTGAGGCATGGTGTCATTTGCTGTGGTATCCGGTATTGACGTTCTTGTGGTCCGGCCCACATATCAATGGGCCTAACCGCGCATGTATAATTTGACATCCACTATGAGGCTTGGTTGTCATCCAACAAATCAAAGCCCTTACTCATAGTGAGGCTTGACATACAGGAACCGGAAGTATCCCCGCAAGGTTCCGGATCCTTTTGTTTGTGAGAGGCTTGGTTAATTATACATGCCTCCTGGCATAAGAATACATAGGTTATGGTAGCGAGGCTTGGCAGGCAAGCGCTGATGCCATCTTTTTCCATCAGGAAGCACCTAGATATCAATTAACACTCAGATTGTTACATGCATTAGGAAATACATAAATATATACCATGACATGGACGTAGTGACACCCCAGATGATGACTGTTTAGTCGAAACATGTCAGGTCGTACAGTCTTGATGTCATTGCAATCTGTTTGATGTCCTTTTAAGCACTTTTTATCCTGGATATGTGAGTTTTTTTCTTTATTCTAATAAATGACCCATTGAAACGGTTTTACGCTATGTGGAGTTTCTCCCCTCTCTTTTTGTGACACATTGTACCACTGGAGTGTTATAGGAGATGTCCTTTAATATATCTGCAATCGCCCTGTGTTTGGATGCATATCCTTTTGGTGTACTACGCCCCCTGCAAGTTTTGACCCAGTAGGCATATGCCTGTCTATGTCCACTACAGCTGGTAAGGAGCCATCCTACTTGGTGGGGGATATGTCTAGGTCACACTGGAGTGTTTCTTTTAGTTTGGGTGTTGCACCCTTTTGCTTATTTTACTCAGCGGTCATATGTCCATCTATGTCCAATCCATTTGGTAAGCCTCTGTAAGAACCAGTGAAGGGAGCTGGGAGCACATGGTGTCTTCTTGGAGAATCTGTCCCATTTTACCACAACTATGGGCTTTCTATGAACTTTTCATACATCAATGGCACTATAATTTATTTATGTATGCACTTTACTGGGTATATGCACTTTATTTTGAATATATGCACTTTATATGTTACACGTTACAGTTTGCAATGTATGACTATTGCTTTTTTTTACAGTAACAAATCAAAAGTTTGTAAAATAATTGTTTTGCACTCTTGCACATTGTATATTGCACTATAGGGACATTGATATTTGTCTTTTATATGGTGGTTAATTAAATAAGTTTTAGCGCTGTACTATCACCCTACCCTCATCTGGGCTCCACTGGCTCTAATTCCACCTAACTGAGGTGGGACCTAAATGATCTACAGTATCTCACAAAAGTGAGTACACCCCTCACATTTTTGTAAATATTTTATGATATCTTTTTATGTGACAACACTGAAGAAATGACACTTTGCTACAATGTAAAGTAGTGAGTGTACAGCTTGTATAACAGTGTAAATTTTATGTCCCCTCAAAATAATTCAACACACAGCCATTAATGTCTAAACCGCTGCCAACAAAAGTGAGTACACCCCTAAGTGAAGATGTCCAAATTGGGCCCAAATTGTCAATATTTTGTGTGACCACCATTATTTTTCAGCACTGCCTTAACCCTCTTGGCCATGGAGTTCACCAGAGCTTCACAGGTTGCTACTGGAGTGCTCTTCCACTCCACCATGATGACATCACGGAGCTGGTGGATGTTAGAGACCTTGCGCCCCTCCACTTTCCATTTGAGGTTGTCCCGCAGATGCTCAATAGGGTTTAGGTCTGGAGATATGTTTGGCCAGTCCATCACCTTTACCCTCAGCTTTCAGCTTCTTTAGCAATACAGTGGTTGTCTTGGAGCTGTGTTTGGGGTCGTTATCATATTGGAATATTGCCCTGCGGCCCAGTCTCTGAAGGTAGGGGATCATGCTCTGCTTCAGTATGTCACAGTACATGTTGGCATTTATGGTTCCCTCAAAAAACTGTATCTCCCCAGTGCCGGCAGCACTCATGCAGCCACAGACCATGACACCACCATGCTTGACTGTAGGCAAGACACACTTGTCTTTGTACTCCTCGCCTGGTTGCTGCCATACATGCTTGACACCATCTGAACAGAATTAGTTTATCTTCGTCTCATCAGACCATAGGACATGGTTCCAATAACCCATGTCCTTAGTCTGCTTGTCTTCAGCAAACTGTTTGCAGGCTCTCTTGTGCATCATCTTTAGAAGAGGCTTCCTTCTGTGATGACAACCATGCAGACCAATTTGATGCAGTATGCTGCGTATGGTCTGAGTACTGACAGGCTGACCCCCCACCCCTTCAACCTCTGCAGCAATGCTGGCAGCACTCATATGTCTATTTCCCAAAGACAACCTCTGGATATGACGCTGAGCACATGCACTCAACTTCCTTGGTTGATCATGTCGAGGACTCTTCTCAGTGGAACCTGTCCTGTTAAACCACTGTATGGTCTTGGCCACTGTGCTGCAGCTCAGTTTCAGGGTCTTGGCAATCTTACTATAGCCTACGCCATCTTTATGTAGAGCAACAATTCTTTATTTCAGATCCTCAGAGAGTTCTTTGCCATGAGGTGCCATGTTGAGCTTCCAGTGACCAGTATCAGAGAGTGAGAGCGATAACACCAAATTTAACACACCTATTCCCCATTCACACCAGAGACCTTGTAACACTAATGAGTCACATGACATAGGGAAGGGGAAATGGCTAATTGAGCCCAATTTGTACATTTTTACTTAGGGGTGTACTCACGTTTGTTACCAGTGGGTTTCAACATTAATGGCTGTGTGTTGAGTTATTTTGAGGGGACAGCAAATTGACACTGTTATACAAGCTGTACACTCACTACTTTACGTTGTAGCAAAGTGTCATTTGTTCAGTGTTGTCACAAGAAAAGATATAATAAAATATTCACAAAAATGTGAGGGGTGTAATCACTTTTGTGAGATACTGTAGGTGAAGCTCTGCACCATAACTGTACCCAGCTGGGAGTTAGCTAACTCCTTCTTTCTTCTCTTTTTCCCCATAAGAACCTTTTTTTATGATTACCAGAAAGCTAGCATTTGTTGTGTGGCTTTCCCAGCCCATCAAAGCACAACGTCAATTCACTTTGACTCCGACAGTTGGTTATGATACTCTTTCCTCCTTTTTTTAAAGATCATTTTTACAGCAACAGTGATTTTAATGATACTTAGATTGAAACAATAAAAATGAAAAAATCTTTTAAATATAGTGCCTGGGGATCCCTTGGGATGTTATTCCACTGCATAGCTTGGTGTCACCTGCAAAAACTGAAATAGTAATTTTAAACACAGACCCTATATCTTTTATAAATATATTAAAAAGTAAGGGTCCCAACACTGAACCTTGGGGTACACCACTGATAACCTTAGACCATTTATAGTATGAATCATTGACCACTACTCTCTGAATATTTTTTTTATACAGTTTTCTATCCATTTTTTCTAGCTGTGTGTGGGGAACAGTGTCAAATGCTTTTGCAAGATCCAAGTATACTATATCCACAGTCATGCCTTTCTCTAAGGTTTTGCTTACCTCCTCATAAAAAGAAATCAGCTTTGTTTAACAACTTCTGTCTTTCATTAATCCACGCAGTATGTTGCCTAAATTTTTTTTTATAGCAAGAAATTATGTACAGTATGTGGTGTTTTATTAAACTCTCCAATATCTTCCCGACTATAGAAGTTATACAACCAAAACAAACTTCGCCCTTGGGACTTTAAATGAAGCATGTAAGGGGGCCAACAAAAATGGTGATACAGAGTAGCATGGTTTATTGGACATGAGAAAAAGTAAAAACATGACAGCCCATCCAGTACAGTAACATGAGATCAAAAGGTAAAAGCATGGCAGCCCAGCCAGTACAATAACATGAGATCACTTTGCTGAAAAATAGTCATATAGATGGGTGTAATGAGTATGTAGGTAATACAAGCATATAACACTCTACGCATTTCGCGAGCAACATCTCGCTTCTTCAGGAGTATGTCATACGTCATATTTTTTACTTTTTCTGATGTCCAATAAACAATGCTACTATGTATCACCATTTTTGTTGGCACCCTTAATTGCCTCATTTAAAATCCCTTGGGCAAATTTTGTTTTGATTGTATAATGTATAGGGGTGGAGGCATGTTATGGGTAGTATTAGACCCTTTCTCCTTTTGCGACTATAGAAGTTAAACTCACAGGTCTGTAGTTACAAAAAAAAAAATCGATACCTTTTTTAACCACTTCAGCCCCGGAAGGATTTCACACTTTAGGACCAGAGCACTTTTTGTGATTCGGCACTGCGTCGCTTTAACTGACAATTGCGTGGTCGTGCAACGTTGTACCCAAACCTTTTTTAACCACTTCAGCCCCGGAAGGATTTCACACTTTAGGACCAGAGCACTTTTTGTGATTCGGCACTGCGTCGCTTTAACTGACAATTGCGCGGTCGTGCAACGTTGTACCCAAACAAAATTTGCGTCCTTTTTTTCCCACAAATAGAGCTTTCTTTTGGTGGTATTTGATAATCGCTTTCTGATCGCCGCTATAAACAAAAGAAGAATGACAATTTTGCAAAAAAAACCCAAATTTCTTACTTTTTGCTAAAATACAAATCCCCCAAAAAAATACAAAAAAACATTTTTTTCATCGATTTTGGCCGATTTATATTCTTCCTCATATTTGTGATAAAAAAAATTGCAATCGGCGTTTATCGATTGGTTTGCGCAAAAGTGGCCGCCTTTACGGATGATGAGAATTAATTTCTGGGGTTTTTATATATTTATTTTTTTTTCACGAGTAATGGCGGCGATCTGCAATTTTTAGCGGTACTGTGATATTGGGGCAGACATGTCGGACCATTTTGACACTTTTTTTGGACCATTGGCATTTATACAGCGATCAGTGCTATAAAAATGCACTGATTACTGCGTAAATGCCATTGGCAGTGAAGGGGTTAACCTGCAGGGGGCGCTCTAAGGATTAACTGTGTTCCCTGGGTGTGTTCTAACTGCATGTGGGCTGCCCTAGCAGGGGAAGGGAAGTGATCACAGATTCCATGTAGATGAAGGCTGTAATCACAGCCCTTCCCCCTCTCACAAAACGGAGGTCCATGTTTACTTACACAGACCTCCGTTCTTTCAGTGCGGGGGGGCATCGCGGGTAGCCAGCAGTGATCGAGTCTGCCGCACCCGCTCCCTGGCCCCCCCGAACCCAGTTCGGCGGTGTGCACGCGCTCACAGTGCACGATCTCGCAGCCACCATCGTCTGACGGCGGTTTGCGATATCGAGCCACTTTGTCGCCGTCAACCTGCGGTTGACGGTCGGCAAGTGGTTGAATGTAGGCACCACATTGGCCTTACACCATTCGTATGGTACTATGCCAGTCATTAAAGAGTCCCTAAAAAATAAGACATTGATATGACAGAGTTCAATTCTCTTCTACCTTGGGTCCACTAGCGACATTCTAAAGCCAGGGTATATAGTTTTGCTTATTAAGTCCTGGGGGCATCCCAATATCCATATGTCTGCTTGCTTTAGGGGAGGAAGGCTGCTAAAGTTGAAATTTCACTTAATATGTACTCCAATATGTACTCCAATATGTATGAACACCTGGATGTTCGGGTTTGGCGGGTTCGGCCGAACTTCGCGAAAAACGTAACCCCGAACCCCATTGAAGTCAATGGTGACCCGAACTTTTGGGCACAAAAATGGCTCTAAAAAAGTCCTGGAAAGGGCTAGAGGGCTGCAAAAGGAAGCAAAATGGGGGTAAGAGTAGGACAAGTGCCCTGAAAACAAATGTGGATAGGGAAATAACTTAAAATCACATTAAAAAAATGGAGGAGGAGGTGGATGGAGGTGGATGTGGAGTAGGAGGTTGAGGAGGTGGTGACCGTGGCGGTGTAGGTGGAAGTGACGGTGGAGGAGGAGGAGGTGGCCAACACTGTTTTTTGTTTGTTTTTTTTTATATGATTTTAGAACACTAATCTGTCCCTCACAGCAGCAGCAGGAACCTCTCCCTATACCAGTATGATATGATTTTAGAACACTAATCTGTCCCTCACAGCAGCAGCAGGAACCTCTCCCTATAACAGTATGAGATGATTTTAGAACACTAATCTGTCCCTCACACCAGCAGCAGGAACCTCTACCTATACCAGTATGATATGATTTTAGAACACTAATCTGTCCATCACAGCAGCAGCTGTCCCTCGCACCAGGAACCTCTCCCTATAGCAGTATGACATGATTTTAGAACACTAATCTGTCCCTCACACCAGCAGCAGGAACCTCTCCCTATACCAGTATGATATGATTTTAGAACACTAATCTGTCCCTCACAACAGCAGCAGGAACCTCTCCCTATACCAGTATGACTAATATGTCCCTCAGAGCAGCAGCAGGAACCTCTCCCTATAGCAGTATGAGATGATGTTAGAACGCTAATCTTTCCCTCACAACAGCACCAGTAGCCTCTCCCTATAGCAGTATGAGAGGATTTTAGAACGCTAATCTATCCCTCACACCAGTACCAGGAACCTCTCCCTATACTAAGTATGATATGATTTTAGAACGCTAATCTTTCCCTCACAGCGGCGGCAGCATCCTCTCCCTACACTAGTCTGAGAGCATGTGACATGCAGCGCTAGCTATGTGACTCCAGTTCATATCGAGGCTGGGTCACAAATCACAGCCATGCCATTAGTAGGCATGGCTGTGATGGCTTCTAAGGGCAAATGAGTGAAACGCTTGTTGATTGGCTGCCCTGCAGCTATTCAAAAGGCGTGAAAAATACCAGAACCCAGACTTTTTCTCAAATGTCCGGGTTCGGGACACGGACACCCCAAAATCTGGTATGAACCTGAACTTTACAGTTCCGGTTCGCTCAACTCTATCTGTAACTCCCATAAACTAGTAGGAAAGTGAAAAGATACTGCTACTTTGAAAAACCAACTTGCTAAATTTTGTGAATTACAGAAATGTAATGAACAGATGCTTTGCATATTTTTTTTTACTAAACACAGATAGGCTGTTCATTTTGCAAGAAATGTTAAATTTGCAAAGTATTTTTCCTTTAGTTTAGTGAATAAGGTAAAATTCACTCTGCAAAGAATACCCGATCATATGCATGGAAAATAATAAAACAGCATTTTACTTGCACATGAGTGGATGATGGCAGTCAACAGAGCTTTACCTCATTCACTAAGCTAGGGATAATTCCATTGGAAAGTGAATAGCATATTTGCCTTTAGTACATCCACCACATTAACCACTTAAACTCTGGAAAGTTGTATCCCCTTCATGACCAGGTCATTTTTTTCTATTCAGCGCTGTGCTACTTTAACTGTCAATTGCATAATCATGCAACACTGTGTGCAAATTACATTTTTTATAATTTTTATCATGCAAATAGAGCTTTCTTTTAGTGATATTTAATCATCACTTTTTTTTTATTTTTTGCTACACTTTTATTTTGAAAAAAAAAAACAATATTTTCTACTTTCTGTTATAAAATATAACCAATGAAATCATATTTCTTTATCAATTTAGGACAAAATGTTTTCTACTACATGTCTCAATAAGCATATCTTAATTGGGGGGCGCATGCGCAAAGCCGAACGAGATGGTAATGCCTCTCTAGTGCTCCGCACAGCTCGGGAACAATTTGGCACCTAATACCGTCACCAGACCTCTAATCTAGCCCCCGAACACCTCCACCATCTCTCTAAGACCTCGGGAGTACACAACTTCACCTGAGATGGTCGCCACTGGTACTAAACCGAAGTTTCGGACCAAATCCATACGCGAGGCCCTGGCTCGGGCCTCCACTAAAATGGCGCCGCCATCCTCCTCCAGGACGCAGTCCCCGCGTACCCCAAGCCTTCGCCCGATACGGCACCCAGATGAAGGAGAATCTGACCCAGAATCGCTACCCACTCCACTTCTATCCCAACCCGACAATCTGCATTCTGATCTCCTCAGACAATTTGAACGAATGCTCCAACGTGCACTCAAGCAAACATCCAATCAGATCAATGAACGCCTCACCAAAGAAATAAGAGATCTTGGTCAGCGTACCTCTGAACTTGAACAACGGGTGGATGAACTTGAGCTGCATCTAGCCACGCAATCGGACGAACTGGAGGCCCTGAAAGAGGAAAACCTTACCCTCACCTCCCAACTTGAGGATTTTGAGAACAGGGCAAGACGTTCGAACATACGAATCAGAGGCATACCCGAAACGATCGTTGACACGCAATCGACCGTTACTGCACTATTCCAAGAGCTGGCCCCAGCAATACCGATAGAACGTTTGGAAATGGATCGGGTTCATAGGGCCCTTACTCCACGTAAACAAAACGGCCCCCCTCGGGACATAATCGCCAAACTCCATTATTTCCGTACCAAAGAGCAGTTGCTACAAGCAGCAAGACAAAAAGATTCACTGATCTTCCAAGGACACCAATATCAGCTCTTTGCCGACTTGTCCCAAACAACCATTGCTAAAAGGAGAGCTTTCAAACCACTCCTGCAAATCCTGCAGAGCCGCCACATAACATACACCTGGGGATTCCCGTTTGCACTGAGATTCACATATCAAGGTCGCAAATTTACCTGCAAAACAGTTGACGACCTCCAAGCCTGCCTTCAGGACCTCCACCTGGCATCTGACCCTCCCCAAACCCAGGGTACCCGCAGGCGCTCATCCTCCCGCTCACCTCAGAAAATGCAGCATTCACCTTCCTCAACTCCAAAGAGGATCAGGACCACCCCAATGTGCCAAGAATCTACAGACACTATGGACTGATCACACCCATCAGACCTTACCCTCACCACCTCCTGAGAAGAACACCCCCGCAACGCCTGAACTTTTGATCCAGCGTCACAACCCTCTCCCTTGATGCCAAGTTGTTGATCTAAACCCCCTTTTTTTTTCACTACTGGGTTTCAGGTTCACCTATGTTCAAGATACTCTATGTTCGGTTGACTTTT
>BLSH010223404.1:68986-80316 GCA_018402905.1 Glandirana rugosa | reverse complement strand
GCGGGGAATCCCTCAGAGCCCAGCCCTGGGCGGGGAATCCCTCAGAGCCCAGCCCTGGGCGGGGAATCCCTCAGAGCCCAGCCCTGGGCGGGGAATCCCTCAGAGCCCAGCCCTGGGCGGGGAATCCTCAGAGCCCAGCCCTGGGCGGGGAATCCTCAGAGCCCAGCCCTGGGCGGGGAATCCTCAAAGGCAAGCCCTGGGCCTCCTGTACACCCAGATAGGAGGGGCGACGGGGGTGGCATATAGGGAAACGAATCCCTTTTAGCGTCTGCAGAAGGAAAATGGAGGGGATTGGTTCCTCTACGTCACATATGTCAAACACAAGGCCCGCGGGCCGAATGCGGCCCTCCAGGCCTTGTCATGTGGCCCTCGCACCCAGTTTTGCAGCCGGAATGTGGCAGAACTCCATTTTGCCACCTCCAACTTTCACCCTTTGCTTCCGCTCCCTGCAAGGTGAGACATAGTCACCTACAAAGGGAGGTAGTAGAGCCTGGCAAGGTAGAAGAGAGAAGCAAGGATGCTTCGGTGAGGGGGTTGGTGTTGCACATTGTGCATAGCGCACCCCTATACCCTGCATTCTGTACACTGCACATCACTGAACTTTGTATGCAACACACTCCTGAACCCTGCACGCTGTACATAGCATAAACCTCAGTTCTGCACTCTGCACATAACGTACTCTTGAACCCAGAACTTTTTACACATCGCACCCAAGATGCAACCGGCCCTTTTAGGGCAATCATACGGCTAATGCGGCCCTCGATGAAATGGAGTTTGACACCCCTGCTCTACGTGCTCCCCCAGCCCGCCCTCAACCCCGCAGCGCTGCCAGCCTCCTCCACCTCCACCTGATGGCTGCTGCGGGAGATCTGTCAGGATGGAGATCGGGGAAGAAGCTGGTGAATGTGTCATTTACCAGCCCCTTTCTTGTCTTAATGAATAGAGTCAGTGATCAGTACTGATCACTCACTCTGTCCATTCATAACTGAGGCATAGTGAACTGTTTCCTATGCTTCAGTTTGAAAATGAGCAGGAAGCCTCTGTACAGCGCTCTTCCTGTCCATTCATTCTGTGCAGCTGAGGCTGCAGAGATTGAGGGCTGTGTCCTCGCTCTCCATTCTCTGTCTCAAAGGTAAAACATCAGAGGCCTGTTTAGACCCCAAATATCTCACCAAAGACCACCCAATGGTGCTCCTAAAAAAAATAAATAAATTTAATTGTGTAAATAAAAAATTATACAAAATAAAATGGTAAAAATCAATAAATAAAAAAATGGTTAAAAAAAAATAAAATAGTTAAAATAAATAGTAAAAAAATTATAAAAATAAAATTGTTTCAAAAATAAAAAAAATGGTACAAAAAAAATTGTAAAAACAAATTAAAAAATGGTGAAAAAAATGTAATAAAAAAAAAAAAAAAACCTATTGACGGCAGTGGCAGAACTACCAGGGTTGCATAGGTCGTACTTGCGAGACTGGGCCCTGGTGTTCCTTCACTGGGGGGGGGGTTCCTTTTTATGGTTTCTTGCACTGGCGCCCTGAAGGTTCTAGCTACGCCTTTGGGTTCAGGATTCAAGTTACAGGGTAACAGTTGTAGACCACCCATCATCTTCCTATTTCAGCTCTGTTCCATGAATTGGCCATCTGGTGCCAAGATTGGATTTGGGCAGACATGCCCATGCATTCGCCCAGCACACCCGGGTATATTCGCCCGCTCCCACAATAGTGATATACGGGGGTCTCTCCTCTACCACTGCACTCTTTATACACATTGCTTGGATAATGACGGTTGTGTCTCCTCCGCAGGGTGCAGCGTCTGTAAGCGGATGATGCCAGCGTACCAGCAGGCCGCCACCGAACTGAAGGGCAACTATGTGAGTAATCGATCGCTGTGTTCATCACTCATCTTGGGCCACCTGCAGGCAGCGCGGGTCAGGCCATACAACGTAAATTGCGGGCGTATTTCCGAGCGAGGGGGATAGTAATGAATTCCCGCACGCGCTGTATTTGCGTAAACGCGCTCGGGCGGAAATCCCTGTACTTGCCTTGTGTGCTTCCAGGGGTTTCCTGTGTTTTATGGCGTATACCCGTCTACAGCGGGCACGCAGCCATTCAGGACTTTGGTTGGCAGTACACAGCCTGTATGCCAGGAAACATGCCCGCCATTCACATTGTACAGCCGCCCTCGTGAGCCGCGTGTGCGGGGCCTGGCCTAGAGATGAGTCTCTGGAAGCTGATTATTTATTTTTAAAAGAAACGATCTGAAAAGTTTTGTTGTGTTTTTATTTTTTATTTTTGGGCTCACAAAGGAGCAGTGCGGGAAAACGCGTGCGATTCAGAGAGGAATCGCACTGCATTCCTGTTCAAATCGTATGCGATTCTTTGCAGTGATACTTGAGCATTTTGTATGGGGCTCAAATCGCACCGCAAAGGTATTGGTTCTGGGTATCGGAGCGTTTTCATGAACGCGAGTACTCCTGAAAATACTCGGTATTGGCACCGATACCAACCCTACAGAAACATAAAGGCGCATATATATATATATAATTCTGCCGGGGTATGTAAACTTATGAGCACAATATATTTTATATAATAAAAAAAAAAAAAATATATATATATATATATATGTTGTGCTCATAAGTTTACATACCCTGGCAGAATTTATGATTCCCTGGCCATTTTTCAGAGAATATGAATGAGAACACAAAAACTTTTCTTTCACTCATGGTTGGTGTTTGGCTGAAGCCATTTATTATCAATCAGCCGTGTTTACTCTTTTTATATCATAATGACAACAGAAACTACCCAAATTACCCTGATCAAAAGTTTACATACCCTGGTGATTTTGGCCTGAAGCACACAAGTAGACACAAAGGGGTTTGAATGGCCATTAAAGGTAACCATCCTCACCTCTGATCTGTTTGCTTGTAATTAGTGTGTGTGTGCAAAAGGTCAATGAGTTTCTGGACTCCTGACAGACCCTTGCATCTTTCATCCAGTGCTGCACTGACGTTTCTGGATTCTGAGTCATGGGGAAAGCAAAAGAATTGTCAAAGGATCTGCGGGAAAAGGTAGTTGAACTGTATAAAACAGGAAAGGAATATAAAAAGAGATCCAAGGAATTGAGAATGGCAATCGGCAGTGTTTGAAACTCTAATCAAGGAGTGGAAAATGAGGGGTTCTGTTGAAACCAAACCACGGTCAGGGAGACCAACTAACATTTCAGCCACAACCTCCAGGAAAATTGTTTGGGATGAAAAGAAAAACCCACAAATAACTTCAGGACTCTCTGAAAACATGGGGTGTGGCAGTTCCAAGATGCACAATAAGGAGGCACTTGAAGAAAGATGGGCTGCATGGTGGAGTCACCAGAAGAAATCCATTACTACGCAAATGCCACAAAGTATCCCCCTTACAATAACGCCAAACAGCACAGAGACAAGACTCAAACCTTCTGCCACAAAGTCATTTGGAGTGATGATAACAAAATTGAGCTTTTTGGCCACAACCATAAACCCTTCATTTGGAGAGGAGTCAACAAGGCCTATGATGAAAGGTTCACCATCCCTACTGTGAAACACGGAGGAGGATCGCTGATGTTTTGGGGATCTGTGAGCTACAAAGGCACAGGAAATTTGGTCACAATTGATGGCAAGATGAATGCAGTTATCAAAAAATACTGGAGGAACATTTGCATTCATCAGCCAGGAAGCTGCGCATGGGACGTCCAACATGACAATGACCCAAAACACAAGGCCAAGCCGACCTGTCATTGGCTACAGCAGAATAAAGTGAAGGTTCTGGAGTGGCCATCTCAGTCTCCTGACCTCAATATCATTGAACCCCTCTGGGGAGATCTCAAACATGCAGTTCATACAAGACAGCCCAAGAATTTCCTGGAACTGAAGAATGGGCAGCTTTACCATCTGAGAAGATAAAGAGCCTCACCCACAAATCCCACAAAAGACTTCAAGCTGTCATTGATGTTAAAGGGGGCAACACACGGTATTAAGAACTGGGGTATGTAAACTTTTGATCAGGGTCATTTGGGTAGTTTCTGTTGTCATTATGATATAAAAAGAGTAAACACCGTTTTTTTTTAACCAACTACACCCCCCCCCCCGCATATAAGGGGGGAAAAAGCAACAGTAAACCTCAGAACAAAAGAGAAAACCACATCCAGCTCACATGAGATGTAAACCAAACCGGCTTTCTATGGGCGGGCCGGAGTGCGATTTTTAACCACTTGCCGACCGCGCTATAGCAAAATGACGGCTACCGCGTGGTTGGCCAGTTCTCGGAGGGCGTCGTATGACGTCCTCCCTTGATTGCGTGGATGCCACGCTCTGCGATCGCCGTGTCCTTCGGACCCAGCTGATCACAGATCGGGGTAAAGGGCCAATCACAGCAGCCCTTTACCACGTGATCAGCTGTATCCAATGACGGCTGATCACAGGATGTAAACACAAGCCGGTTATCGGCTTTCCTTTCCTCACGCTGACAGCATGAGAGCCGATAACAGTCTTGTGTGAAAGGGACACCGGCACTGATAATCAGGGCAGCCCCAACAGTGCCCACCAGTGCGGCCAATCAGTGCCACCCTATCAGCGCACATCAATGGAGAAAAATTACCTGTTTGCAAAATGTTATAACAAACTATAAAAACTACCCTAGCCTGTCTATATACTACCCTAGCCTGTCTATATACTACCCTAGCCTGTCTATATACTACCCTAGCCTGTCTATATACTACCCAAGCCTGTCTATATACTACCCTAGCCTGTCCCCTATACTACCCTAGCCTGTCCCTATACTACCCTAGCCTGTCCCTATACTACCCTAGCCTGTCTATATACTGCCCTAGCCTGTCTATATACCGCCCTAGCCTGTCTATATACCGCCCTAGCCTGTCTATATACCGCCCTAGCCTGTCTATATACCGCCCTAGCCTGTCTATATACCGCCCTAGCCTGTCTGTATACTGCCCTAGCCTGTCTGTATACTACCCTAGCCTGTCTGTATACTGCCCTAGCCTGTCTGTATACTGCCCTAGCCTGTCTATATACTGCCCTAGCCTGTCTATATACTGCCCTAGCCTGTCTGTATACTACCCTAGCCTGTCTGTATACTGCCCTAGCCTGTCTGTATACTGCCCTAGCCTGCCCGTATACTGCCCTAGCCTGCCCGTATACTGCCCTAGCCTGTCCATATACTGCCCTAGCCTGTCTATATACTGCCCTAGCCTGTCTATATACTGCCCTAGCCTGCCCATATACTGCCCTAGCCTGCCCATATACTGCCCTAGCCTGCCCATATACTGCCCTAGCCTGCCCATATACTGCCCTAGCCTGTCCATATACTGCCCTAGCCCACGCCTTGGAATTGAATATAATGGTATCTCATATAATTTTGCATACAGAAAAGGTGCTGTGGTATGTAAATCTGACTTCCTAACATAAAATAATGTATGTGGGGAGCCTTTTGGTGGGTGTGATTTATTTATTTATTTTTTTTTTTTTTGGGGGGGGGCAGCATTCCTTTCTTGGACCCAGGCAGCTCAATGTCTTAGTCCAGCCTTGACCGCAGCAGTAATTGTTACCACTAAAAGAAACCTTGATTTGTGTGAAGATAATAATGAAAATTTCATACGGGTGCAGTGTTTTAGCGCTGCACACAATTGTTGTTCACGATTTGATGCTTTGCCAAGGCATTGTGACAGCAGCGTTTTTCCTTATTTCTTGGTCTTTAGCGCATGAGTTTTCCTCCTTTTTTGTATGCAGCGTCGCACGACCGCGCAATTATCATTCAAAGTGCGAGAGCGCTGAAAGCTGAAAATTGCCCTGGGCAGGAAGTTGGTGAAAGTGCCCGGTAGGCGAGTGGTTTAAAAAGCGTCGGGTACAACTTTTTCATTCTGGTTCAGGCGCGATTTCTGGTATCCTGCGCTTTTAACCTGAACCGCTGAACACAACCACACCGGAATATTTTTTTATTTTTAACAAATCGCTCTGAAACCGCCCCCCACACTTATGCGAACCCGGTCTTAGGCCCCTTTCAGACTTGTGCGACGCGATTTTACCGCAATTTTGCAGCGATTTCGAATCTGTGCGACTTTGGTCCGACTTTGTTGCAACTTTGGCACAATGAAAACATATCACAAAGTCGTACAGAAAACGCATCTATATTATTCAGGTGCGATTTGCATGCGACTTTGAGGGTTTAACATTGAAGTCTATGGACTTCAAGTTGCTTCAAAGTTGGGCCAAAGTAATGCAGGGACTACTATGAAGCCAGCACAACTTGAAAGTCGCACAGATATGAAAGTTACTCATTGGAAATCATGGGAAAAGACTTGTCATGCGACGTTGCAGTCCCAAGTCGCATAAGTGTGAAAGGGGCCTTAGTCCTTATCCACATCTCTCCGCTTCCGCTGTCAATGCGCTTGGTACGTTAATTTTTTTATTTTTTTATTTATTTTTTTTTCCCTGCGCTTTCATAGACTTCAATGGGTCAGAAAACGCAGGTAATTGTAAAATTGGACACGCCTCATTTTGCACATTGCCGATGTGAATTGGAATCGGGGTGCTTTTTTTGATGCGTGCGCTTTTATGTGCTGCGAAACGCACAGGTGTGAACTTCAATCCCCCCACCTATTGTAGGCATTCATTTAGACGGCCATACACAGAAACGTTCGCTGAATTCCTGGCAATGCGGCTTCCTCCTCCATCCTCATTCATATTCTAGGGAGATCCTTGTATCTTTTTGCATCGTTTTTGTATCATTTTTGTTTCTTTTATCGAAACAGAAATGTTTTGCAGCAGTTTTTTGTCTTTTTTGAGTTTTTTTTTTTTTTTTTTTTTTCTGGGTAATAAATCCAAGCGTCAGAAAACCTGATTGGAGCTGGCATGAGCGATCCGTATTCCTGCAGACAGGAGAACGAATACGGCGGGCTCCGCGGCGGCGCCCCCTCCGTTCACGCAGTAACAGAAATGTAACCCGATTTTAATCTGGCGGGGATTGACGGACGCGTCTGGCTCGGCGACGTCTTCATACATCAGACTCGCTTTCCGAACGGCGATAAGCCGCACCGTCACTGCGCAATTTTCCCCGTTTTGCCGCCGCTCCATACATTTATAATATTGCCAGCGGAAAACGGCAGATAATGATACACCGGAGAGGATGGCAGGGAGGGGAACGTCTTTTATTATAAATGTTGTGTGATGGGTACATGCATTGGTCGGGGTAGGACAGGAAGATGGGTGTGCGCCGGAGAATCTCTTCCCACTCGGGGGTCGCAGTTTTATCTCCCGGTGCCATCAGCGCTGATCCCTTCCTGAACGTTGTACAGCTCCGTGGAGCGAGCCGCAGGCCGGTCTTGGCGGTGATGTCTGCAGACCAGCCTAGTTTGGGGCCCCCTCCGCAGATCCTGATTCTGTGTGAACCAGCCTAGTTTGGGGCCCCTCCGCAGATCCTGATTGTGTGAACCAGCCTAGTTTGGGGCCCCTCCGCAGATCCTGATTCTGTGTGAACCAGCCTAGTTTGGGGCCCCTCCGCAGATCCTGATTGTGTGAACCAGCCTAGTTTGGGGCCCCTCCGCAGATCCTGATTCTGTGTGAACCAGCTTAGTTTGGGGCCCCTCCTCAGATCCTGATTCTGTGTGAACCAGCCTAGTTTGGGGCCCCTCCGCAGATCCTGATTCTGTGTGAACCAGCCTAGTTTGGGGCCCCTCCGCAGATCCTGATTCTGTGTGAACCAGCCTAGTTTGGGGCCCCTCTGCAGATCCTGATTCTGTGTGAACCAGCCTAGTTTGGGGCCCCTCCGCAGATCCTGGTTCTGTGTGAACCAGCCTAGTTTGGGGCCCCTCCGCAGATCCTGATTCTGTGTGAACCAGCCTAGTTTGGGGCCCCTCTGCAGATCCTGATTCTGTGTGAATCAGCCTAGTTTGGGGCCCCTCTGCAGATCCTGACTCTGTGTGAACCAGCCTAGTTTGGGGCCCCTCCACAGATCCTGATTCTGTGTGAACCAGCCTAGTTTGGGTCTCCTCCGCAGATCCAGATTCTGTGTGAACCAGCCTAGTTTGGGGCCCCTCCGCAGATCCTGATTCTGTGTGAACCAGCCTAGTTTGGGGCTCCTCCGCAGATCCTGATTCTGCGTGAACCAGCCTAGTTTGGGGCCCCTCCGCAGATCCAGATTCTGTGTGAACCTTCCTAGTTTGGGGCCCCTCTGCAGATCCTGATTCTGTGTGAACCAGGCTAGTTTGGGCCCCCTCCGCAGATCCTGATTCTGTGTGAACCAGCCTAGTTTGGGGCCCCTCCGCAGATCCTGATTCTGTGTGAACCAGCCTAGTTTGGGGCCCCTCTGCAGATCCTGATTCTCTGTGACGGGGCAGAGCGGGGGGTGTGAGCCGTCCCTTCCGGCAAATTGTGAAGGGACACCGGCTGCATAGAGGCGGCGTCTGCTCTCCGGAAGATTCGGATGTTTAACCGGAACCTTCTTTATTTGCAGATCTCCTCCATGCAGATTGTTTAATGCTGAAGTTTAATTGGCTTCTATTATGCCTTCCTTGCCCCCCCCCCCTTCCTCCATAACGTTTTAAAATAATCCTTTAATGTTTTCATTACATTATTTTATATTACTGGGCCTCTGCGCTTTTCTATGCAATGCAGGCAGATCATGTCTGGTGGGAGGGGCCAGCAGGGGGCGGTACATAACTTCCTGATATCACCGCCCCCCTGCCTCAGTACTCCTCTCCAGAGCCCTCAGTCCTGATGCAAGCAATGGGAGGAGTTGTGCAAATACTCAAATACCTTGATGGGTGTAGTCACTCGGGAGCAGGGGCGGCCCGTGCATTTGTGGGCGCAGCATGGGCGCCTTCTCCCCCCCCACCCATCCGGCAACTTTCAGGATGCCAGGCATATGAATTACAATTGTAGCGGCAGGGGTGTTTTTATTTTTTTTTTATTCTTTTTTTTTTTAAGCACATATTCTAGCCAGAGGCTCTAATAGGCTTCAATATACGGGGCGTGTAAATGTGAATAAGAAGACTGCGCTGACCCTAAAAAAAAAATCCTAACACTCTTAATTGACACAGCTGCAACAATAAAGTGTGATTCCTACACCCAAAAACTTGTGATCATAAAAAAGGCTGCGCTTGTGTATAAGTATAAATCAAGTGAAACATAAACATAGAATCACACAAATATAGAAAGTGAAAAAACAGTGGATAAACTCATGAATCTCCAAACATGTAAAAGTCCATATAAATTAGGTCCAATGTGATAGGTGATAAAGTGATAAAAAGTCCTTAGTTCAAAATGAAAAGATGCCCGGCATACACCACAGTGTTGTAAACGTGAAAATGCACCTCCACCACATAAAGGTTGTGCCCTTACCAGGTTTCTTGGACCTCTTAATTACAGGAGGTCAAAGGCGCTTGTGTGGATCAAGGGCCACCACAGAGCCGTGCTGATAAGTTGTTATTGGAGGGGCACCCCCACTCTCCGTTGGCACGTGTCCTCCCTTCTCTTCTATTGGGGTTTCTATGACCGCTTCCTTGAATAAGTATGGATTAGAGGGTAGTGTGTGACCACAGGACCATCTGGTCTCCTCAATTCCAGGACAGGCAATACGGTACCCAAAAAAAGAAGGATGGACTGGATAGTGTAATAACGTTTGGATATTGAATTTATTAAAGGGATAATCAAACTCACATGTATCCGGAAGGTTAACAGCTGTACAGCAATGAAAAAAATTCAGCGGTTGTGATAAGACAGCACTCCACCCGATCGATTTCGTCTCAACAGACGTCTTCTAGGGTATGGAGGCTGTCTCCCCACACCGCTTTACATAACTTCAAGCATGTCTATCCCGGCCAATCACATCCTACGTTAAGGGATAGATCCCACCCATCAAATTAAATTATCACCCAGCTGAGCCGGCATATTAGCTTACCCGAGGCGAACGCCCCATCATGGGCCAGGATTTCTAAATCCGCCATCACGGTCCCCTTAGACGCCGCATCGCTGCGGGTCCCGCGGACCGGAAGTGCGTGGAACGGAAGTGTGCGTTCCAGACAGGGCCACCCCACTTCCGCTTCATGCGTCCCACAGGCCGGATGTTTACACCTTTCCATGCCAGAGGGAAGTACTCGATGGGATAGGAAAGTCCCTAGTCCATAGACAAAAATACCATAGGGATATAGTAGTTTAGGAGGACTAATCAAAGAATGGTGGCTAATATGAAGGGCAGACACTAAAAAGAGGAAAAAATAAGCCCTAAAAAGAGGATAAAAATTAAATAAAAAATGTTAAGTTTAGGGAAAAAACTTGTTCATGTTGTTTATGTGTATCTTCTGGGAAATAAAAGAAATGTTTTTTATTTTTAAGGGACGAATAAAAAAGACATAATCATCCATGGGCATGACAAGAATAAAAAGGTGATAATAGCTGCATATCAAGGGAATGGTCAGGGAATGGTGGAAAACAGGATCAATGGGTAACATAAAAGTATCAGGAATGTCGCATATCAACTTTCCTGAATTCCTTAAGATATAAAATAAAATATAACAAAAAAGTATATATAAATGTATAAAAAATTTATCCAAATATAAAAAACTATATAGATATGTAAAAAACATGAAATATAAAAAACAAGAGAAAACAGAAAAAACAGGTTGAGAGGAGGGGGATTGATCCCCAACTAGAGATGGTTATCCCAAGAGTAGTTGTCATTGTTCATTCCTTATGTGATAACTCAGAGAATAATGGACAGCTAGGTTAGTACACCATATAGAAAATGTCACAGGTACACCGGAAGTTATATAACCCTCCTGGTGCTCTAGGGATGTATAGTCCAACCCCCTTGTAGATTGGTTATAGGCGTTCCCTATAGGGTTGGTATCGCAGAGGGCAGTGATACTGGTCTGGGTACGTGCCTTAGGACTCCCTTGAGACAAGTACCCTTAACTATCGGATTGGGGGTTAACCTCCCCGACAGAATTCCACTCCCTTAATAGATCCAACCTCTGTTTCACCTAAAAAGAAAATTTCTCGGTGAGGGGGGATCCGGACTTACACCTGGAACTGTAGTTGACAAAGTATCTGTTGAGAACTACCTGTCCCCTGTGTAGTAGGTCTGACAATAAAATCTTTGGGACCTGATTTATCAAGAAGAAGTAGGGAATTACGTGAACACATATCACTAACATGAAATATTCCGGCCTAGTGTAGAGATCAACCCCTAGTTAGGGGGAGGAGAGTTGGACAAAAAAGACAAAAGAGAACAAAAAATATAAAGTACAAAAAATGTATAGATATATCAAAAAATATAAACCTA
>BLSH010223390.1:936916-950919 GCA_018402905.1 Glandirana rugosa | reverse complement strand
TTCAGACCCAGTTTGAAGATGATCCACATTCACCTCCATTTTTGCTTTTTTTATGTTTTTATTTTTTTTTTAATATTTAAAATTATTTCCCTGTCCCCATTTATTTGTAGGTCACTTGTCCCACCCTTACCCCCATTCCCTTCCTTTTGCAGACCTCTAGGACTTTCCAGGACTATTTTACAGCCATTTTTGTGCCTAAAAGTTCGGGTCCCCATTGACTTCAATGGGGTTTGGGGTCCGGGACAAAGTTCGGGTTCTGTCTGGACCTGAACCCGGACTTTGTCCCGAAGTTCGGCCGAACCAGCAGAACCCGGACTTCTAGAAGTTCGCTCAACTCTACTCTTTGTTTATTTATTTGACTTTGGAATTATAAATAAAATCTCTTTCTGATTAAAAAAAAAGAAACGGGTTAGGATTGGTTTGTTTTTTGTTTTCTATGTCTTCAATAGCATTTGTAAGGGCATCTAGGCACAGTCATCTCTTCCTATTCTCTCTAGCACTCAGTTGAATAATAATCCCTCTGATGTAAGCCTTATGTACATTCCAGAGGGTGGCATTGTCAGAGGTGGTTCCATTGTTTAGTTCAAAAAAGTCTTCTAGTTTTTCACCTATGTGAGGGAATGGAGGATTGATGAATTGATTCTCCGTATTCTCGCAGAAGGGCTTGACGACAATGTATCAATGGTGATGGTGATGGGCGCATGATCGGACTATGTAATTGTGGACATAGATGAGTCTGAGATGGTGGGTAAAATCCACTTGTCTACTAAGAAACAATCAATTCAGGTTTATGTGTTGTAGGGGTGAGAAAAAAAAGTAGTCACTTTTGGTAGTATGGTGACATCTCCATATATTGTACATTCATACAGTCATTGTTCCTTATGAAAGTCCCCATAGGGGAGGGGAGCCTGGTTGTACCAGACAACCTAATGGACACTTCCTCACATACAATGTTGAAGTCACCACACGTAAGGAGGTGGACTTGGCGAAATGTGTTAATTTTTTTCATCAATTTATTCAAGAATCAAATTTGTCCGGAATTAGGAGCGTATAGATTTACAATGGTACATCTGGATTTGTCTAGGGTACAGTTGAGAGTGAGGTATCTGCCTTCAGGGTCAGCTAAGCAATTATGAAGCATGAGGAAGATAGTGTTTTTAAATGCTCCTAATACCCCATTCTTTTTGGTAGGGCCTGAGGCCTTATAAATGTGTGGAAAGTCTTTGTTAGTGCATTTGGGTTCTTCGTTGGATTTATAATGTGTTTCTTGTATGCATTGCACTTTACAATGAGAGTTGTGCTGTACGCCAAATTGATGCTCTTTTTGTTGGGTGATTTAGTCCCTCGGTGTTGAGCGAAAGGAACTTTGGCATCTTGGAGGGTATGAGATTAGTAGTTGTGATAAGTGTGTTAGTTACTTACTCAGTTGCTGGAGAAATATTGAAATAAAGGTTGCCTTGGAATTCCTCTTGTGCTCACTGGGTAGGAGTTGCAGATAGGGGAGAAAGAGAGAAAGTGTTACGTGTGAAAATGATCTAAACTGATGATGCGGCAGTCCACCTGCAGAGGCAGGAAGCAAAACACAGTGTAAGAACAATAAAGAGAGAAAAAAAAAGAAAGAAAAAAAATGAGATAACAAGGATCAAGGGCTGCAGAGCAAACTTGGGGGTAAGATCAGGAAATGAATTGCAACAAGCAGGGCATCGAACCGGAAAGTGTATCTGTGGTTGACTCTTACTTAGGCAACACTCATCTTGGTGCAGGTAGATGATTATTAGCTTGGTAGCTCCCAGAGGCAGGCACATTGTTTCCCCTGTACTTAGGTTGTGATGGGGTAGTTGGATGCAATATGATTCCCCATGTGTAGTAATTAAAGACCTTCTTCTACTGTGAAGATGTGGTGTTTTACTCCATTTTTGGTAACCATTATTTTAGTGGGAAAGCTCCACTGGTAGGGGATCTTGTGGTTATTGAGAGGGTTAGTAATGGTGCTTAGTTGTCTCCTCAGCTGATGTGTTAAATGCAAGAGATCCGCACATAGTTGTAATCTGGCATATGGGGCTGGGAGTTGACCCAGGTTTCTTGTTTTCACCAAAAGTTTATCGTATGTATGAAAGAAATGAATTCTCATTAGGGCACTGCAGGGATAGTTTGTGGATAGTTAATCATTTCTATGGGTGAAAGCTCCGGGAGAAGCATTGCGATTAGCTTTCTAGCGTAACTGTTAAGATCTGGTGGGAGAATGTTCTCAGGAATGCCTCTTATTTTCACATTATTATGGGGAGACCTATATCCTCAAAGTCTGCCATCTTGCTCTTCTTCCACTGCTGCTCATCTCGTCGGATTTCATGTGCATATACAAGGTAATTTACTGTTTCTGTCACCTCTCCTATTTGGTTCTCAATATGATGTACTCTCTTTCCCATGGAGTGCATCTCTGTTGAGAATTTAGTAAACATGGAGGAAATGCCATTATGTAGGGAGTATTGGATAGAAATGAGCATTTCTTTCATAGTGGTGTCTAGCACCGATTGGTTATATGTAGGGAATGCTGTTAGAGGTGAAGGATGGGCTGATTGCATAGGAATATACTCCTGTACAGGGCTCACCTTGTGTCCTTGGGCATCTGAATCCAGGTGCATCCTTGACTTGGCAGGACTGCTGCTGGCTGTTGAGATCAAGGATGAAGGAGAGGGATATGAGGCTTCATTTTTTGTGATTATTTCTGAGGCATCTGCATCAGGAAGGTCTGTATATGAGCCATCAGTTCCAAGTGCAGGACCACAGGCGCCATCTTGGATTTCTCTCCTTGGCAGCTGTGAGAAGAACGCCATCAGTTTCTTAGGTTGGCGGTATTCTTTCTGTTTGCATGTCATTTCAGGGAAGTTATCCTGGATGCTAGTGTCCTCCACTGGTAAGAGCTTTCTATAGAGTGGCGTTACTACTGTGTTTCTCCAGTCGGGGCTGGAGCTGGGAGATCAAGCGTCCACCTTGCTTGGCAGTTAGTCACGCCCCCCCCCCAATAAATCTTTTTATTTGTTATATGTCAAAACAAAGTGCATAAAGAAGAAAAAATATTCAAAACTAAAACCCCTCATTCCCCCTACCCTCTTCGTACCTCATAGCCCCAGTTATCCCCAAAAAAAGACTTAAGCTTTGTGTCTCATAGAAATTGGTAATTTCAGGATAGTACAAGGGCACTTGTGTAGGCAGCAAATTGAAAAACTCAACCCCAGTTTTATCTTGCAATTACAATTAGATTGTATTATCGGAGAAACAACAGCTACAAATATTGATCAGTGGCTGGGCAGTATGTAAGCAGCATCTTTAGGCCGCAATGTAAGAGGGAGGCAGGTTTTATCCTGAAATAAACGTTAGAGTATAACATTATAGAGACGATAGCCAGACATACAGCATTGTACATTGGCTGAACAGTATGTAAGCAACTTGGTAAGGCCACAATGTAAAAGAGAGAGAGGGGGACATTTTTATACTCAAAATAAAGAAACCTAGGTCCATGAGCTCAAACGGTGTAATAGAACCCATAAGATCCATTTGATAATAGCATGGGCCTAAGTAATCACACATAGAAAAATGGCAAGAATACAATGATAAAAAGGGTGTTAAGAAGGTTAAAGAATATAGATAGATAAGAAGGAACAGATAGGAGAGAAGAGGAAAGGAAGAAAGAGAGGTGGAGAAGTGGGACACTGATAACAGGTGGCTAAAACATCTGCACCAAAATAGTACAAGAGATATTAGTAATACACACCTCCTTTACTACTTTGACATAAGAGAGTCAGAGATAATGTCTTTGTACACTGCAGAATTCTTAAACTTGAACCAACAGGCCCATATTTTGGCGTGCTGAGCTAAAGAACCCTTGGCAAGGAGTAAGCTCCTTTAAAAGACAGATATTGTCCACACTACACAACCATTGAACCATCCACAGAACCAAGGTATGTCCCACAAAAAGTGGAAAAGTGGGGATAAGGAACTTTGCTACCTTTAAAAGATATGGGCTATATTGGCCTGTTGATTCAGTTGTACAATGGAAATGGAATAATACTACATAAGGTTCAAATTGTATATTACAACCTTGAATCGTATGGTTTGCGGCCATGTCTATGACAATGGCATCACTTCCGCCTCTGGTAAATGTAAACACTGCCAATTTTTTTCCCCGGAAAGCAGAGATCAATGTTTTTTTTTTATCTCATGCTTTCCAGGGTAGAGGAGATATCTGGGGTCTGTCTTATTGACCCCAGATGTATCCATAAATAGGCCCTATCATGCCTTACTCATATTACATGTTACTATTCCTATGACACATGTTTACATTTCTTGGAATAGGAATAAAAGTGATAAAAAAGGGACAGTGTAAAAAAAAGAACAGTGCCCCCCCCCCCATCGTGCTCACATGCAGAAGCAAACACATACGTAGGTTGCACCCGCAAATGTAAACAACGTGCGCCCCACATATGTGTTAGCAAGAGCAATAGTTCTAGCTCTAGTAACTCTAAACTGGTAACCTGTAAACCTTTTTAAAGCATAGCCTATGGAGATTTAAGTACCAAAGTTGGTGCCATTCCACAAGTGTGCGCAATTGTATAGCATGACGTTAGATATTTTTTTCCTCGGCATAAAATCATCAAAGTGTACCTTTTCCCAAAAAAATAGCATTTGAATAATTGCTGCACAAATACCACGTGACATAGCAAATGATGATTTTTACATGTAGGAGAGAAATGCCAGAATTGGCCTAGTTGGGAAGTAGTTAAAGGATACGGTCCTATGAAAGCCATTGGCCACACCTTTAGCTTTAGTAGTATCAGACAGACTGTAGTACCAAGTAGGATAATAGAGAGGGTTGAGTCTAGTGGAAGTATAATGCTTTAGGTGAGTTTGGTGACATTTACAACAGTATTGTAAACCTCTGACATTATAGCTAATCAAATTTAATGCAGCCATGGTGAAGCAAGAGCACACTCTCCCAGCTTGTATTGCCACCTGCATCGGAAAGGGGAAAAGGGGGGAAAGGGGGAAAAAGTGGAAAAGGGTGAGGAGAAAGAAGAAAATTAAAGAGAAAAGAAGTAAGGTAGGGAAAACTAGAGTAAACAACCTTAAAACAACAGGTCTTACTATTAGGGAGAGCTTAGAATTTTCACACATTTTACCTCAGTGAACCTTGTGGGGGCCAGAAGGCAGAGAAACCTTTTGTGACTTCTAAGGACACCAAAAAATAGAAGAGACACTGCCTCTCAGACTTACAGGTGGGGAGGAGGATCTCCAAATGAAGAGATACATTAACCTGCTGGCCTAAGGCCTTAGAGCCTCCACCAAGGGTCAGTTATAAAATAGTATATATATCAACTTACGAAAAAAGGAACACTGCCCATAATTAAAGTAAACAATACAATGCAACAAGGGCAGAGAACAAAATAAAAAATACAACAGACTGATAACATGCGTGGTGTTAAGCAAAGCTGTACAGGAAATCAGCTTCCAGAATGACAACTCGCAGGTGCACGAAGGGAAGCTGAAATACACAAATGAGTCATAAATGTCTATGAATGTCTCCAAAAATATGACAAGCAATGTATAAGGGTCGGATACCTGGATGAATTATCAATATTGGAATAATCTTACCCATTTGTTTGTGAAGAACCAGGGGTGCCAGTGCGTTTCTTTTTGGATGGGATCCTGCGCCACTGTGACTCTGGGGTCATGGAGAAAACTGAAATGATCTCCTGCCAACACGGCAAATCTGGTGAATCCATGTTGAGGTTGGTACAGAAAGCAGGAAGGTCCTTGGGAAGCTATAGAGTAGATGAACAACCATTTTTGGTAACTACTAGGCAAGAGGGGAACCCCCAGCTGTAGATGGCACCATCAGAGCTCAATTAATCAAGAAGAGGTCTAAGATCTCTACAGTGCCCCAAAGTTTCCTTGGCTACACAAGGAAAGATGTTGATAGAAGCACCATCAAAAACAATAGCTGGGGTTCCATGAAGCTTCATTAAAATGGCATTCTTGTCTTAAATATAGTGTAAGCGACTAATGATGTCTTGCAGCTGATCTGTTGATATGTTGCGAGCTCATAGGGCTCTATATAAAGGATCAAATCACAGCAGGCTGGTTGCTCGAGGATGGTGTTAAATATACACAGCACTGTATCCGGAAAAACATTTGGTAGCTTCTGGCAGCCAGCACAATCTAAGATTGTTTTGACAGGTTCTGTTCTCAAGATCCTCCAATTTATAGAGAACTGTGCAATGTGCAGTAACAAGTTACTCATTTCTGTAGTTCTTTAATGGCTTCCTTGTGGATTTCCTGATCTTTCTCAGTGTCTTCCATGGGGACCATTAAATGAGAGAGGTCAGTGTGGATGCCATAATCTCCTTCTTTATGGACTTTTCCAACGTTTGAAACATGCCATCCAACTCCCGTTTCAAGCCTCTCATCAGGTATGTCAGGTCCAAGTAGGCAGGCTGAGCTGGGATCCCATATGCAATCAGAGCCAAAAGCAGGAGGCCGGAGAGCTTCTGTGAATGGAAGCCATGAGTGGGGAGGGTGATCTACTACCTCTCGAGGATTGGGCCTGCATACCTCATTCACAGAAGCCCTTGTGATCCACATCTAGGAGCCGCCTAATGGAACCCGATGAGGGCAGTTTTGTAGCCAAATATCTCCCCAGGCACTTACCCACTGCTATGTGGAAACTAGAGGGTCTGGTCAGAATAATTGGGTAGTTTAAAGCTGAACCTCAGCCACAGCTCTGCTTAGATGCATCCAGCCAGCAACATGTGGAAACCCCACCCCAAATTATTTAAATAGGAGAGAGTATGTGTGGAAAGGAATTTTGTATCAACTTAACCATAGTGGCATAGAAGTGTCATCCCAGTTTGGTTAAATGGGAGGAAAAAGAGAACCTGTTTGGGACTTTAAATACACTTCTATCAGTTTAAAATATCAGAGAGATGCAGCACCAACACAGCTGCCTAAAAATACATCACATTAACCAATGCACTAAGCCTCGGTGGGGGTCTACGAGTTTCGGAATTGTCCCACTTCTTTAGGACCTCTTGGATGTAGTGTAATAGAAGAAATTTTCATAAAAAAAACAAAAGCAACTCTACAAGATAAAAGAAACAACATAAATCAAAAAATAATAATATTAATATGCAATAATAATATATTCATATATTTTGATTTTGATATTGGTATAGATCAGGGCTCCATAGTAAAAATGGTACATTCATATTTGTAGAGACATACCTCATGTATGGTATAATACATAGCATATAATAATGGTCATTATTAATAACATAGCATCACAAAAGGTGTACTTACCCCAAAGGGGAACAAGGGAAAAGTTCATACAGTGTGATAAGAGAGGAAGAGCCATTGGTCAAAACAGTAGCCTGCCGACCCATGGGAGAATGGCACCGCACGGGTGTGGATGGTGTATGATCAATTTTGGTAAAGCAAAAGAGGGGGAGCTTCAAAAAGGAAGAAAGAGGAACCCCTATATTTAATAGAGAAAGTTTTTTTTATTATTATTATTAATGGTGAACTATTCTGTGCTGGAATGGGCATGGGTAGTAAAGGACTAGGCTTAAAGTGTTACTCACCTTAATATAAATCTGCTCACCTAGAACTATGGATAAACAATATTTATTAATATCAAAGTCAGCCAGATATCTTGATAGCAAAAGGAGGGGGGGGGGGGGTAAGTATCCTGATATTGAAGAAAACCAAAAGAGTAGATATATTGTTATAGGTCCCAATATGGACAAGAGAAAGATTGAATATAAGAACACAAAAAAAAAATGAATATATTTTTTAATTTCACTAGTTTTTATTAATTTTCCATAACAAACAGCAGTCTTGCATCAACATTGGAAAGCAGAGTATATTGTTCTACATACATACATTTAGGCAACTTTAACACCATATCATTGCATATTGTCATTGTGACCACAGATGCGGTCCATGTACTCCCTTTTTTAAGTCGATATGCGTGCAGTGGCCAACCTGCCTCCGGGCAAACCACAGCCTTGGGCCGCACCACCACCCACCCCTCTCGGGATCTTGCTGTAGGGGGGCAGCCGGTGGCGTGACCCGCAAGGGGCCATCCCAGACCCCACACACCACTCACTTCTCTATCAATACATCAGATAGTCATTATATATTACGTTACACAATAGCATGGTATATTTTTCAAAAACTAGCTATACATGTGTTGCCTTCTTTTACTCATCTGTAGAAAGGTGTGCCACCCTACACGGGAAGGGAAGCTGCAGATTTACAGGTTACGGAGTAAGACTGAAAAATAAATAGGGAATCTGGGGGGGGGGGAGATTAACAATACCACCAGTTGGATGTGTGTAAGTCATCAGTAAATTTGATTTAGCCTCTTATTGAGGGTATGCTATATATTCACAGGGAATTTTGATACCCGTGGCTGCCAACTATTGGTAAACTTGGAACCGGCTTTTGAGGTGAATGCTAAAAACTTTTCGTATGTATATTGGTCTTTGACTCTAGCTATTACATCCGAAATATTGGGGATGGTTGTGGTTTTCCAATGCGCTGTAATTGATAGTCAGGCAGCTATTAAGATATGTATCGTCACACATCTGTGTTGGATGGGGATCTTGTCTGCGTTTAAGTTTAGTAATGCTAATGGTGGCTCAGGCGTTAATATGACCCCAGTTATTTCCCCAATCAGGGTAAATACCTGCCTCCATTAGCTCCTAAGGCTTTTTCATTCCCATAGTACGTGTGCCAAAGTACCTTTTGAGCCGCAATTCCTCCAACATAAATTAGAGGAGTCTTTGTAGATTTGCGACATTCTCATTGGGGACAGATAGCTTCTATGTAGAATTTTCAGAGAGTGGTCCCAGTGGTTTACGCAATGGGAATATTTATAATTACATTGCATTGCTTTACACCATTTATTCACTGGGAATTCCACTCCTAGGTCTTTATCCCAGTCTGCTACTGGGTATGTTAGGCGCCTTTTCTTATTTTTTCGCCTTTTAGTCGTAGGTAGGAAATCAAAAAACTTGTAAGATCCTAGTGGTAGGTCTCTACGGGTCAAATGGGTGCTCTGAGCTAGTAGGTCATGGGTATCCCCCCACGCCTGAAGCGTGGCTTCTATTGAGGGGAACTTTGGGCATTGTAGAGGTGTCCCTCTCCGATACTATGGCTTTCTCAATGTGAATCCAGAGTTTGTCAGTGTTTTGATCATACCATGCTTTCAGTTGGTCTAGTAGGGTTGCATAGTAATATATATATATCTCCTAAAAAGCTTGTCTACCTGGGAAAAGAAAGCTGCTGGTATGCATATAGGGACAGTTCTAAAGAAATTATTTTAGATAATAGCATCATCTTTAGAGCTGCTATTTTCCCTAGCAAGGATAATTTGTGCGTGGCTATGTGTTCTAAATCTTTTTTTATCTTTAGTTATTTTCATAAGTGGTGCTAGTAGAGTAGGAAAGATTGATCCATAGGTATTGGAGCGTTTTAGTTGCCCATTGAAACGGGAATTTTGCTTTTATTTCAATTATCCTTTGGGCAGATATAGCTATAGGTAATATAGTGGACTTGTTAGCATTTAGCTTGTAATTGGACACAGAGCCAAACCTTTCCAGTAGTTGTTGCCCTTTTGTAGGGGAAGAAACTGGACTTGTCAGAGTTAGCACCACAACATCAGCAAGGAGGCCGATTTTGTGGTCACAGCCTGCAATGTGTATACCTTGGATGTTTTTATCTGCTCTTATCCTCTCAGCTAGTGGCTCCATCACTAGCGAGAAGATCAGTGGGGAGAACGGCACCCTTGCCACGTGCCGTTGGTGATATAGAATTTCCTTGACATGGCTTCAGATGTGAACACTCGTGCTGTAGGGTTAGTATGTAACGCTGAAAGAGCTGAGAAGATGGTACCCTGGAATCCAAATTTTTGTAGCCTTGCTCTCAGGTATCCCCAGTGAACCCGATCAAATGCTTTCTCAGCATCCAAAGTTAGGAACACTGTGGAATCCCCACAAGATTCCGCCACTTTAAGTAGGTTGTACAACCTGCGGGTACCGTCTGGGGCTTGGCGACCCTTTACGAAGCCTACTTGGTCCTCTTTTATTAAATGAGGGGTCACATTCAATAGCCCGTTAGCAAGGATTCTGGCATATATTTTTAAGACGCTATTATGCAGAGATATAGGCCTGAAATTCTCTGGACTGTCCGGCTTCTTCCCCGGTTTGGGTAGCGCCACCACAACCGCTTGTAACATTTCCTCAGGAAAAGAGGCAGAGGTGATTACGGCGTTAAATAGCCTTCCCATATAGGGTATCGGCCTAATTTGGAAAGTTTTGTAATATTCGGCTGAGAAGCCGTCAGCACCTGGGGCTTTGTTAAGAGGCAATGCCTGCATAGCCTGTTGTATTTCCCTATCGCTAATATCAATATTTAACTTTTGTAACATATGGCTGTCTATGACTGGCAAGTGGATACCTTCCAGGAATTTGTTGATGTCAGCTTCTGTAGGTTGGATTGTGGCTGTATCTTTTTGCAAGTTGTATAATTTTTCATAGTAATTGCAGAAGGCATTGGCTATGTCTGTAGGGTGGTGCACTATTATCTTGGTACTGGGATCATTTATGTAGGATAATTTTGTTTGTTGCTGTCTTTTGTCAATGTACGCTGCTAAGAATTTACCTGCCTTGTTCCCTTGCGTATAATATGTTGCTTTGGCTTTCTGGAGGAATGTATGATGGTCGGAGATCAGGAGGAGTCTAATTTCCTGTCTACATTGGAGCAATTTAGTGTATACCTGATCTTCCGGTCGGGATTTGTGTTGGGTTTCGAGTATCTTGAGGTCTGCCAACAAAGTGGTCAGCCTTTGTGTTTTCCGCATCTTTTCCCGAGAAGCTGCCTGTATCAACAAGCCTCTACTAAAAGCCTTGTGGACGCACCATACCGAGGGTATTTTCATGCCTGGTACACCATTAATTAAAAAAGACTCCTTGCTCTGACCATGCAGCCTACCCCGTAAAGGTTTGATTTTTTAATATAGCAAGGTTGTTCCTCCACAGGTGCGAAGGAGTTCGCCGTTGGTGTTGTTTAACCTCTAATGTGACAAGAGCATGGTCAGACCAAATTGGAGAGTGAATTTTAGCTGATACAACATTCTGCAGTAGAGCGAAGTCTGACACAAATAAATCGATCTGGGAGTAGGATTTATGTGGTGCTGAGTGATAAGTGTAATCTCTCTTGGTCGAGTTCACACAGAGCCATATATCATAGAGATTAGGGGTTGTAGTTCAGTTCTTGGACCTGTAGGTGGTGGTGAGCAGTCCAATTGTTTGTTCACTACACAATTGAAGTCCCCACAGTATTTTTTGAGTTTGTCAACTTTTTTCTGGAGCGAGCGAATGAAACTAAGTTGCCCAGTGTTGGGTGCATACAGGTTCACAATAGTGTAGGTAGTATTGTTCAAGTCTCATACCAGTATGAGGAATCTCCCTGCTTTATCTTGGAGTACCTCATGTAGCTGGAATGCCACTTTCTGGTTTATAGGGATTAGGACTGATTTATTTCTTCTTTTGCCCAGATGCAAAAAAAATATGGGGGCATCTCTTGTTCGTGCATTTAGGGTGCTTTTGGTCCACAAAATGTGTATCTTGAATGCACAATATATCACTGTTTAGACTCTTGGCCTCCTGCCACATAGCACTTCTTTTAAAAGGTCTGTTGAGGCCGTGTGGATTTAAAGAAAAAAATTTAAGTACCATTTCGCTGGACATAAAAGCGATCACATAGTAGTTGATGCTCCTTAATGGAACGTTGATGATAGGCCATACTTGATTTTAAAGCTCTCAAGATCCGTTCGTGATCAGAGGCATCATTAAATGCTTGTCGGCAAACACCTGTGTTGTTCTGGTCGTTGGTTCCCAGTTTCCATTTGTAGGGTATAGGTGGTATAAAGAAAAAACAGAGTTCATAAACAATGTTCAAACGAAAATAACAACAAGTTAAGAAAGAGGAAAAACATTCCTCAATGTGCGAGAAGTTTCGCATATGAATAGAGGGGGTACAGTTCTACTGAGCTCAGATTCCACTTTCTGAATTTTCTGCATTTCAATCCTGGCAGGACTTGAGTAGATGGGATAACATCAGTGTTCAAGTTGCTTCTGTTTGTTTCCACTCAGGGGAGATTTGGCCTGGAGGGGATTTGGCTAATGTGTGTTCCTCATCATGGGGTAGTAGAGTCGGTCGTCCCTCTTCCAGAGATCTGACCGCAAACGTTCGGCCCTCCCTAACTATGAGCAGTTTGGTGGGGAAACCCCAGGAGTAAGACACATGGTTGTTGCGAAGTAGCTTAGTGAAAGGGATGAGCTTTTTCCTTGCCATCATAGTATACTGCGATAGGTCTGCATATATAGCGAGGCCTGCGTAAGGGTCTGGAAGTGGGGACAACTGTCTAGGAAATTTCATTAGTTCCTATTTTGCGTGGAAAAAATGTATTCAAGCTATAACATCCCTAGGGAGTTTGTCAGGCAGGTGCTTTGGCTTGGGGAGTCTATGAGCCCTATCCAGAATCAGTTCACAAGATGGTAGATCTGGTAGGAGAGAGGCCATAAGCTTCTGCGCAAACTGGCGTAGCTCAGTTGGGGGTACAGATTCCGCCACCCCACGCAGCTTGATGTTGTTCCTGCGTGCTCTGTCCTCCATGTCCTCCATTTTGGCGCGCAATGCTTCTAGCTCATCTTCCCTCTCATTGTGAGCATCCACTACCTCATTATGTGCGCTCGCAAATTCCGCCATTTTTTGTTCCACGTGGTCTACTCTGTCCCCAATCTCAGTTATGTCAGCTCTTATCTTTGTGACACAGTCCATCATATCCTTGTGTACTGACCTGCGCAGTGACACCAACATCTCCTTCAATGTGGTGTCTCTCAGCAGCTGCCCTGTTGTGGGGAAGTCGTGTATCTGTTGATAGAATTCGCTCGTACTGTCCTGGGAGCTGTCTCTTCCCTGCCTCTCTCCAGTGCATGTGTGGGAAGAGGACTTCCTTTGTGCGGACTTGTGTGGGCTTTGTGCTGGGGAATTCTCTGTGGAGGATCTGTTGCTGTAACATGGGGAGGGGGAGCCCATCTCTTGGCTCTGCCTGAATCCCCTCTTACCTCCCCGAGAGCTGGCCGAGCCGCTCTGGTGCTCTCAGGCCTCAGCACCATCTTGGGAGAGTGTCGTGCTCGCCGTTGTAAAAAACTCGGTCAGCTTCCTGGGGCGGCTGCTCGGCTTCCTTGTCCCCATGGTCGCTGGTGTGTTGGCCGTGTCCTCCAGTGTCCTGCCTGGTAGAAACACTCTGTTCCTGGTCGCTGTGGAGCGGTGGAAGAGCTGAGATCAGCGGAACTCCTTTCTCATGTGGCCATCCACCTCGGCTGCTGGCCACGCCCCAAGTATATTTTTTCAATTTTACCCTAAGGACGGATGTTTAGGGTATATAATATACAGTGCAATGCATTCTCACCCCAAATTAATGTTGCTAAAGGGAAACATTTGAAACTAAATTCCTACTAGTGCATGACCAACTTTAGACTGTCCATATGAGTCCTGGATCCCAAGTAGTCAGCAATCCTGTGACTGAGGCATTGCCTGTGAGTGCTGCCTGCAAATTGGTCTGTTTTCTGTGGTTGAAAAAGTCCTAGGTCCTGAGTATACCTGTCAGATTTCAACCAGTACGTGATCATCCTTAAATCAAAGTTTACAAAGGGAAATCGTTGTAATTAAACCCCACTCTTACGTAACGTGACATATAATATATGGGATTTGTAGGCAGGAATCCCATTTTAACTTTTTTATATGAACCCCGCACCGGTCGTCGGCTCCACCTACCGGTGTACTCTTTCCTCAAGGCGACTAGAGTCGAGAAGGTGGCGAGGTGTCGCTGGTCCTTGTCTCACAAAGATGGTCCGTCCTGTGACCTCCTGTGCCGGTTG
>BLSH010223390.1:906041-928689 GCA_018402905.1 Glandirana rugosa | reverse complement strand
CGCATGGCTGGGTGGGTGAGCATGGATGGATGGATGGATGGGTGAGCACGGCTGGGTGGGTGAGCACAGATAGATGGCTGGGTGAGCATGGATGGATGGATGGGTGAGCATGGAGGGATGGGTGGATGAGCACGGCTGGGTGGATGAGCATGCATGGCTGGATGGGTGAGCATGGATGGATGGATGGGTGAGCATGGATGGATGGATGGGTGAGCATGGATGGGTGAGCATGGATGGATGGATGGGTGGGTGGGTGGGGATGGATTGGGTGAGGATGGGTGGGGGGTGGATGGCTGGGTGGGTGGTGGGTGGCTGATGATGGCTGGGTGGGTGGCTGATGATTGCTGGGGGGTGGTGGGTGGGTGGTAAATGGATGATGGGGGGTGCATTGTGTCACTAGGCAGCGCTGTGGGCATTACACATTGCCCACAGCTCTGCAGCACGTCCTCTCTCCCCCCTCTCTCCTCTCACACTGCACCGATCGATGCGGAGAGGAGAGAAAAGCCGGCGCTTCCGCCGGCTTGTTTACATGTGATCACGCCGTCATTTGACGGCGCAATCACGTGGTAAAAGGCCGCTCACAGCAGCCATTCACCACGATCCGTGATCAGTCGGGTCCCCCAGACCCGACGGTCACGGATGTTCCCGTGTGCGCGCCCCAGGGGGCGCGCGGGAAGCGCGATTCTGGGAGGACGTCAATAGACGTCCTCCCAGAATTAAGCAACCACTCTGTAGACGTCAATTGTCTATAGGGCGATTGTTAACTGGTTAATAAAGGTTAGCTTGTCCACGTTGGCTGTAGACAGGCGGCTGCGCTTGTCTGTGATAACGCCCCCTGCCGTGCTAAACACCCATTCAGACAATACACTGGCTGCAGGGCAGGCCAGCACCTCCAAGGCATAAAGGACAAGCTCAGGCCATGTGGCCAATTTGGAGACCCAGAAGTTGAATGGGGCAGACCCATCAGTCAGTACGTGTAGGCGTGTGCACACATACTCTTGCACCATGTTGCTGAAATGCAGCCTCCTGCTAAGACATTGTCTATCGGCTGGTGGTGCTGTTTGTTGTGGTGGGCTGCTGACAAAGCTTTGCCACATTTCAGCCATGCTAACCCTGCCTTCTGAGGTGCTGGCGGTGGCACAGCTGCGTTGGTGGCCTCTTCCTCCTCCCCCTCTGCCTTCGCCTTGTGCTTCTACTGAGCCCCCGGTGTCATTTGGGAATGCCCTCAGCAGCACCTCTACCAGTGTGTGGTTGTAGTCGCGCATCTTCCTCTCACGCTCCAGTGAGGGAATTAAGGACGGCACGTTGTCCTTGTAACGGGGATCCAGCAGGGTGGCCACCCATTAATCAGAAGAAGTTACAATGTGGGCAACTCGACTGTCATTGCGCAGGCACTGCAGCATGTAGTCGGCCATCTGTGCCAGGCTGTCCAGAGGCAATGACAAGCTGTCCTCTCTGGGAGGTATATCATCTGTGTCCTCTGTATCCTCCCAGCCACGCTCCAGTGATGCCCACGAGCTGCGTTGGGTGCCACCCTGCTGCGATTCCTCTTCCTTCTCATCTTCCTCATTGTCCTCGTCCTCCAGAACTGTGCCCTGGCTTGAATATTTTTGACCTTGCCTATGCTGGTGCAGGAACCCACCCTCTGAGCCACTTGCAAATGACTAGCCTGATGACCGCGGAAATGACCCCTCTTCCTCCTCCTTCTCCTCATCCTCCTGTGCCACATCCTCTTCCATCATGGCCCGAAGTGTTTTTTCAAGGAGACATAGAAGTGGGATAGTAACGATGAGAACAGCGTCGTAGGCACTGGCCATGTTGGTGGAGTACTCGAAACACCGCAATACGCTACACAGATCTCGCATGGAGGCCCACTCGTTGGTGGTGAAGTGTTGCTGTTCCGCAGAGCGACTGACCCGTGCTTGCTGCAGCTGAAACTCCACTATTGCCTGCTGCTGCTCGCACAGTCTCTCCAGCATGTGCAAGGTGGAGTTCCACCTTGTGGGCACGTCGCATATGAGGCGGTAAGCGGGAAGGCCGAATTTCTGCTGCAGCGCAGACAGGCGAGCAGCAGCAGGGTGAGAACGCCGAAAGTGCGCACAGATGGCCCGCACTTTATGCAGCAGCTCTGACATATGTGGGTAGTTTTTTAAAAAATTCTGTACCAACAAATTCAACACATGCCCAGAGCCGCTATGAGATTTCGGCCATTGTCGCACACCACCAGGCCGGGCTTGAGACTCAGTGGCAACAACCACTCATTGGTCTGTTGTTCAATGCCTGTCTACAGCTCCTGCACAGTGTGGGGTTTATCCCCCAAACATATCAGTTTTAAAACAGCCTGCTGTCGTTTCCCCCTGGATGTGCTGATGTTGGGGCTGAAGGTGTTACGCTGAGCGGATGAGTAGGTGGTCCAGGAGGAGGAAGAGTAGTATGAGGGGGAGGCAACAGGAAGCAAAGAGAAATGCCCTGCAATCCTCGGTGGTGGAAGGACATGCGTCAAATGGCTAGACGGCTCAGGCCTACCCGCCACTACAGTTGCCCAGTGTGCGGTTAGAGAGATATAGCGTCCCTGCTCGTGCTTACTGGTCCATGTATCAGTGGTTATGTGGACCTTGCCACAGATGGCATTGCGCAGTGCACACTTGATCTTGTCCTCGACTTGTTTGTGCAGGGAAGGGATGGCTTGCCTGGAAAAGTAGTGGCGGCTGGGAACCACGTACTGCGGGACAGCCACCACCATCAGGTTTTTGAAACTGTCCGTGTCCACCTAACGGACAGCATTTCAAAGGCCAGGAATTTTGAAATGCTGGCATTCAGGGCCCGGGATCGGGGGTGGGTAGGGGGGTACTTCCTCTTTCTCTCCAGTGTTTGGGAGATGGACAGCTGTAAGCTTCCATGGGACCATGTGGAAATGCTTGGGGACGGTGGCGGACATGGTGGCGTTGCTGTCATATCATCTGTTTGCTGGGTGGCAGGTGACACTGTCACTGTAGAGGTGGAGGAAGAGGCCGAGGCAGCAGCAGAAGAGGAAGCAGGAGAAGGCCGAGACCTTTCTTGGATTTTGTGGTAATTATTCCAATGCAGCTTGTGCCTTGAATTTAGATGCCTGATCATGGGGGTTGTGCTCAGGTTGAGAACATTTATGCCCCGGCTCAGGCTATCATTGCACAGCTTGCAAACCACTCGTGTCTTGTCGTCAGAACATTGTCTGAAGAACTGCCATGCGGGGGAACGCCTTTGAGCTGCCTGGGTGGTAGCAGGCATACTGTCTAGGGGACGCTCACTACGCTTTTGAAACCTGCTTCCTCTTTTGCTGTGCTGGTGCCTCTGTGCGACCACCACCTCTTCCTCCAAACTGCTCACGTCACTTACATGACCATCATTCCATGTGGGGTCTAGGACCTCAACATCCTCCACATCATCTTCCACCCACCCTTCACCCCTGCCCTCCTTGTCAGTCTGCACACTGAGGCAAGCTGCAGCAGTTGGCACCTGTGTTTCGTCATCATCAAAGACGTGCTGCACTGGTGTTTCCATGTCCTCATCCTGCAACAGAAGTGGTTGGGCATCGGTGCACTCAATGTCTTCCACTTCCCGGGCAGCGCTGTAGATGGCCCACGGAAAGCACGCCAGGAAAGTCATCAAAAAGCATAAGAGTCTCTTACAGGACTTGGGGCTCAGACTACTTGGCTAATTTACAAGGGGCTGAGGTGAAAGACAGATGGCCATGGGGTTCAGGTGCCAACTCTGAGCTTTCATCAAGGGACCAGGAGGGAGACAATGTGAAGGAACTGGAGGCATTGTCAGCCACCCAATCTACTATCGCCTGTACTTGTTCTGGCCTCACCAATCGTTAAGGGGCATTTGAGCCTACCATATACCAGTGAAGGTTCTGTTGGTTACCTGAGGAAGGTGTTTCCCGTGTGTGTGTAGCTGGCACACCTCGACCACGTCCTCTCCTTCCAACAGGAGGTTCACCAACACCACCAACACCAGCAGCACCAGCATCACCAGCAGCACCATGACCACATCCCTTATTTCCTCTCCTCATTGTGCCCGCAAATGTACTATGTAGCCTTATGTAAGTATTTATTAATACCAATTATTACCTTATTTTTTTTTAAAACACCAACGTAGATAGACTTTTTATTTTGGTGCAAGAAATGCACCGCTCACACCAACAGCTGGAAGCTCTCCCTTTAGAACTAGGAGATGATTTTTGAACAATAATCTGTCACTTACAGCAACAGCTGGAACCTGGCCCTATAGGAGTAGGCAATGATTTTTGAACAATAATCTGTCCCTCTAAGCAACAGCTGAAAGCTCTCCCTTTAGAACTAGGAGATGATTTTTGAACAATAATGTGTCACTTACAGCAACAGCTAGAACCTCTCCCTTTAGAACTAGTAGATGATTTTTGAACAATAATGTGTCACTTACAGCAACAGCTAGAGCCTCTCCCTTTAGAACTAGGAGATGATTTTTGAACAATAATGTGTCACTTACAGCAACAGCTAGAACCTCTCCCTTTAAAACTAGGAGATGATTTTTGAACAATAATCTGTCCCTCTAGAATACACAATAAACCGCGCTAAAGAGTCCAAAACAGCAGCAGCAAAATTACATATGTATACAAAAAAAGAGACAATAAGCTGCGCTCACATTAATAATAAAAAATAAAAATATAAATTATTGATATAAAGTCCCAATGATGTGGTATTCCCTACACCACTAGAAGTCTGTGCAGTTCATCATAATTGTGATATCACACCAGAGAAAGAAAGGTGAAGTGGATCTGAGGTCTGCCACCAATAATAAAAGGGGACTTACCAGAACACTAAGTGTTCAATTGCCTGTATGTCCCCGACCTGGGATCTGGGTCACTCTTATTCCACTTCAGACAAGTTCCCTTTTTCTCAATGCAGCACCTTCCTCTCTTATAAACACCAAAGGGCTAGGAAATTCTATCACGTTTGATCCCGCTCTCCCACTCACGGTTATCAGTGCATCATATAGAAGAGAGGATAACACATAGTGAAGTACGTTGAAGTGATATCACACCAGAGAAAGAAAGGTGAAGTGAATCAGAGGTCCGCCACCAATATTAATAAGGGGGCTTACCAGAACACTGGGTGTTCAATTGCCTGTAAGTCCCCGACCTGGGATCTGGGTCACTCTTATTCCACTTCAGATATGGTCCCTTTGTCTCTATGCAGCACCTTCCTCTCTTATGATCTCATCATTTGTGACGAAACGTACGTCCGGGAGGAGGGCGCGCTGACGTCGCCACTGTGTTTGGAGTGATCGTGTCTAGTAGCCGGCCGGCATACATGCTTACATGCGTTTTTTATCCATGTCAAATGTGAGTACATTACCTTATATTTTAATAAACTGACTTCAACGTACTTCACTATGAGTTATCCTCTCTTCTATATGATGCACTGGTAACCGTGAGTGGGAGAGCGGGATTAAACGTGATAGAATTTCCTAGCCCTTTGGTGATCATAAGAGAGGAAGGTGCTGCATAGAGACAAAGGGACCTTATCTGAAGTGGAATAAGAGTGACCCAGATCCCAGGTCGGGGACTTACAGGCAATTGAACACCCAGTGTTCTGGTAAGCCCCCTTATTAATATTGGTGGCGGACCTCTGATTCACTTCACCTTTCTTTCTCTGGTGTGATATCACTTCAACGTACTTCACTATGTGTTATCCTCTCTTCTATATGATGCACTGATAACCGTGAGTGGGAGAGCGGGATCAGACGTGATAGAATTTCCTAGCCTTTGGTGATTATAAGAGAGGAAGGTGCTGCATAGAGAAAAAGGGAACTTGTCTGAAGTGGAATAAGAGTGACCCAGATCCCAGGTTGGGGACATACAGGCAATTGAACACTCGGTGTTCTGGTAAGCCCCCTTATTATTATTGGTGGCAGACCTCAGATCCACTTCACCTTTCTTTCTCTGGTGTGATATCACAATTATGATGAACTGCACAGATTTCTAGTGGTGTAGGGAATACCACACCATTGGGACTTTATATCAATAATTTATATTTTTAGTTTTTATTATTAATGTGAGCGCAGCTTATTGTCTCTTTTTTTTCTTAATCTGTCCCTCTAAGCAGAAGCCTCTACCTAGTGCAGTCAGATTGTTGTGTAATGCAGGGTTTGATCTGCAATCTGTCACTCAAAGCAGCAGTATGTGAAATCTCAAATTACTCCCACAATCTGATCGTTGTGTACGATCGTAGCGATCGTTGTGTTATGCAGGGTTTGATCTGCAATCTGTCACTCAAAGCAGCAGTATGTGAAATCTCAAATTTCTGCAATCTGTCCCTCAGAGCAACAGTAGTAGTAATCTGAGGATGCAGGATCAGATGTTAAAATATCTGCAATCTGTCCCTCACAAAAACGCTGGCAGCTTCCTCTCCCTATACTAGTCAGAGTTTCAGAGAGCATGTGACTGCAGCATCAAGTGACTCCAGCTTATAAAGAGGCTGGGTCACATGATGCACTGGCCAATCACAGCTATGCCATTAGTAGGCATGGCTGTGATGGCTTCTAAGGGCAAACCAGTGAAACGCTTGTTGATTGGCTGCCCTGCAGCTATTCAACATGCGTGATCAACTACCAGAACCCAGAACCCAAACCCGAACGTTTTTTGAAATGTCCGTGTTCGGGTCCGGGTCCCGGACACCCGAAAGTTCGGTATGGACCCGAATGTTACAGTCCGGGTACGCTCAACACTATATTTGATCAATACTGTGGAAGTTAACTTTGAGGAAGTTACTAGAAGCACTATTCCACTTACAGTAAGACACGGATTTGCTCTTTTCTACCTTCATTTAGTTCATTAAAATAAATTGACCTGTACTTGACATAAAAAATGTTCATCCTGGTTCTGATTGCAGTTATATTTATGCTCCAGTGCACAATGAAGAAAACTAAGCATGTGTGTAGCGTTTACATTTAGTAAATGAAAGATCTATTTAGGGCAAATGAGTCACGGTGGATTTTAAATACATCATAGGATAATTGTTGAAAATCCACTCAGTGGAAATGGAAATTCATAACAGTTCATTATCTTAAAGCATTATCTAAAGTATTCAAATGCATAGAAAAAAACTAGCTGAAATTATGTCTAAAAAGCTTCTGAATGAGCTTCAATTAACAATTTATGTAAAGTAGATGTGGTTTATTTGACACATTTTATCTTGCAATAATTAAGGCTGTGAAGTTAACCTAATGAAATAAGTGGTCTTTACAGTATGCTGTTATCATCCCATTGAAATATACACTTAATTGAGTGATTTTACATAAGCAAAAAGGCTAAATTTAGTTAGAAACATATTCTGTACCTTGCAGAAATGAATACTGTATATTAAGTCAAAGGTAACCCAAAGCAATTTTTTTAGTTTTAAGATGTTTGTTTGCTTTTTTAATCATTTAGGGATCAAATTAAAGTTTGCTTTCAACTACAGTGATGGGAAAATTCAAAGGAACTGGATGGAAAATGTTTTTTGAACTAATGCATTTTTAGTACTGTATGTGGTTTATTTTTGGGAAATTACATTCATTCCAAAATTGAATGTTAAAAGCAAGCACATTTTAAATTACTTTCAAAAGGCATTTTTCCCAGTCACCAGATGAACAAAGAATTTTTCTATAAATATTTGTACAAACCAGCTTTAGGCACTACAATTTGCTTGGAATTTAACCATTCAAGAACCACCCCACGCAGATATACTGTGGCAGGGTGGCTCTTGTGGGAAATCATGAACAGGTATGTGATTCTGTGCAGTGGGTCTGTGGCCCACAGCGGGAGCCAATCAGCAGGTCCAGCAGCTGCCGGGACCCACTGATCATTCACAGGAGAGGCAGAACAGTTGCCTGCCTATGTGAACAAGGCAAACCATTGTTCTGTGAGGGAGGAAGATGGAGATCTTATGTTTCTGCAAAGCAGAAAAACAGATTTCTGTGTTCCTTCAGTCACAGAATTCCCCCCACAGTTAGAAAGCACTCCCTAGGAGTACACTTAACCCTTTGATCACTCCTCATGTTAACCCCTTCCTGCCAGTGTCATTAGTACAGTGTCAGTGCATATTTTTTAGCACTGATCACTGTAATAAGGTCACTTGTCCACATAAAGTGTCAAAAGTGTCAGTTAGGTGTCCGCCGCAATCTCACAGTCCCGCTAAAAATCACTGATCACTGCCATTGCTAGTAAAAAAAAGAAATAAATAAAATTTCCATAAAAAATTTCCCCTAGTTTGTAGATCCTATAACTTTTGCGCAAACCAATCAATTTACACTTATTGGGATTTTTTTAACAAAAATATGTAGCAGAATACATTTTGACCTAAATTGATGAAGAAATTAGATGTTTTACATTTTTTATTAGATGTTTTATAGCAGTGGTTCTCAACTCCGGTCCTCAGCACCCACTAACAGGCCAGATTTTAAGTATTACCTTAGAGAGATGCAGACTAGAATACTGCAATCACTGAGCAGCAAATTATATCACCTGTAATGTATTTCAGTTATCTTGCAAACCTGGCCTGTTAGTGGGTCTCGAGGACCAGAGTTGAGAACCACTGTTTTATAGCATAAAGTAAAAAATATTGTTTTTTTTTTTCAAAATTGACAGTCTTTTTATGTTTATAGCGCAAAAAATAAAAACCACAGAGGTAATCAAGGACGTCAATTCTATTTGTGTATAGCATTACACGACCGCGTAATTGTCAGTTAAAGTAACGCAGTACCATATCGCAAAATATGGCTTGGTCATGAAGGGGGTGAAACCTTCCAGGGCTGAAGTGGTTAACGCAAGATATAAAGCTGTCCATACATGGCTCAGTTTACTTTAAGAAAGTCCTACCGAACACAACACCTCAGGTAAGCGGGGCTGTGACATCACCACACAGGCCAGAGTTCTCTGAGAGGATTAGCAGTTTCTGGAGAATCGCAGGAGAGAGAGATGTTATGGTCTTCTTAACAGACCTTTTTATTGTGAAGCTGATGCTTACTTGCTAAAATGTGATTGCATTTTTGTGCTGTTAATAAATTGAGGAATGTACTACACTATTAGTGTTCTTTTTCTCTCTATATATTAACCCTTACTGGTGGAGTGCAGATTGTGTATCAGAAAGTGTGGAGGAAAGCTCATATCCTGATTTAAAGCTGTATTTTGCCTCCTGTTGAGCATGAGGTCCACCCAAGAAGGTGAGGGCACACCTATAAAGCACTTGGTGGAGCTAAGCAGAGTGGACACTGGTGAATAGTGTTCAGCGAACTGTCCGGGCCGAGCAAACAGCCCCAAACAGCGGTCCCGCCCAGCGCCCCAAAATGCACTGCATGCTGCACAGTGCATTGTAACAGCCCTGATTGGCTGAAGCAATGCACCTGACTGTTGTTCAGGTGCCCAATCAGGGTACAGAGCACTGTGAGAGCTTTGATTGGACAGTCACGATGACCCCTTTTTTTTAATTATCAGCTGCAGTATGTCTTACTACGATGCTGGTGATCCCACTTTTTAATTCATTTTTTTTTCAGCGTTGCAATTTGTGTCAGCGTTAGTCCAAAATTGTACAAAGTTTATATTTCACCAAGAACCACATTTAATTTTTTTTGTCACTGCTGCCTTTTTTTTATTGTTGTTGTTCCCCTGTCCCCCTTTTTTTTAAATGGTCAGCCCCACAGTTTGTCTTACTGCGATGCTGGTGTTCCCCCTTTTTTATTAATATATAATTTTGTTTTTAGTTTTTCCATTTTTGTCAGGGGCAGTCCTCAATTGTACACAGCCCCTGCCATCTTGTGTCTGGCAGACATTCCCATGCCACAATGAGGGGGTCAGCAGTGTCTGTGTCCACAGGCAAAGGTGGACATGGTCCGCCCTCAGGCAGGTCACATTTGTCTCTTTTTACTGATGTTGGCCATGCTACCCAGCTACAGAATGCGGAGGAGGTGGTAAACTGGGACACTAAACCACCCTCATCCTCCTCATTCTCTATCACCCAAGCTGACACTTGTTTGCAGTCCACCAAAGCTGCCAGAGTGACCTATTCTGCCTCACAGCTACCCCTGCCATAGCCGCACAATCATGCATAGAGGAGTCACCTGAATTATTTGAACACAGTGTCAGCCACTTGCTTCTTGAGGATGCACATCCATTACTTGATTCTGATGTTGGTTCTGAGGTTGAGGCAGGGAGTAACATGAGCCCAAAGAGAGGGGATAATACTGATAAACAACAAATTGACAGTCATGTTCCCCCAGCCACAGCATATTGCCAAGTTGGCATCAGTGATGAGGGGATGATGATGATGATGAGGTCATTGACTCTACTTGGGTGCCTGATAGAGCAGGTAAAGAAAAGTGAGGGGGGGGGGCAAAACCCCAACAAGGCAGGATGTCCTCCAGAGACAGCCATCATGGAACAGTAGGGGGCAGCCACCCTATTCATTCAGATTTTGGAGCTCTAATCTCCCGGCTCACTTCCCAAAGCTCAGCGGTGTGGGCCTTTTTTAGCACATGTGCAGCCGATTGCACTGTTGCAATTTGCAATCTCTGCCGCAAGCAGATCAAGCATGGCAAAAACACCAGCCATTTGGATACCTGTTACGGAAATTTCTGGTTGTGACTCTAAAAATAAAAGTTAGTTTTGCAATTGCAGGAACAGATCCACAGGACTCAATCTTTGTGTTTAACCACTAGAGATCTGCGCTATAGATGAAAGACGTCTACAGCGTGGATCTGAATCTCCGGGCGGACGTCCATGGACGTCCGCCCCTTTACACGCCCCCTGCGCGCACTCGGCGGCGGCCGCACGCTGCGTGGGCGTGGCCGCGGGTTGGGCGGACTCGATGTCCGCTCCTGACCCGCGATCGCCTTACAGAGCTGTAGAACGGGGAACCGCCTATGTAAACAAGGCGGTTCCCCGTTCTGTGAGAGGGGGACAAACAGATCTACTGATCCCTGTCACTGGGATCAGTTAGATCTGTTATGTCCCGACCAGCCTCGCCCCCCCACAGTTAGAACACACCCAGGGAACATTGTTAACCGCTTCACTGCCCCCTGCAGGTTAACCCCTTCACTGCCAATGACATTTATACAGTAATCAGTGGACATTTACATTTCTGATCGCTGAATAAATGTCATTGGTCCCAAAAAAGTGTCAAAAATGTCCGCCCCAATATCAAAGCAGATGGCCGCCATTACTAGTGAAAAAAAAAATAATAAAAATGCCATAAATCAATTCCCATGGTTTGTAGACGCGATAACTTTTGCGCAAACCAATCAATAAACGCCAATTGCGGTTTTTTTTACCAAAAATATGTAGAAGAATATATATTGGCCAAACCCAATGAATATTTTTTTTTTTTTGGATATTTATTAGAGCAAAAAGTAAAAAATATTGTTCTTTTTTCAAAATTGTCGCTCTTGGTTTTGTTTATAGCGCAAGAAATAAAAACCGCAGAGGTGATCAAATACCACCAAAAGAAAGCTCTATTTGTGGGAAAAAAAGGACATCAATTTTATTTGGGTACAATGTTGCACGACCGCGCAATTGTCATTCAAAGTGCGACAGCACTGAAACCTGAAAATTGGTCTGGGCAGAAGGGGGGTTTAAGTGCCCAGTAAGGAAGTGGTTAAAATGTCCGTTCTGACAAGATTTATTATTACATGATATTTTATACATAGATAAGAAAGGGCAGGTGTGAATTGTTATTAGAAAATAACAAATAGAAATATATTATTAAAAGCTAACGAATAGAAATAATTGCAAAAGTAAAACATAGAGAGGGGAGGGGGAGTAGAGAGAGAGAGCTTCTAGGAGAAAGTGTATCTGTGTGATAAGTGAAGGTCACAGAACACATTGCAGCAGCATGAACAAAATGGAGTCTCTTGTGCTTAAATGAACAATACAGTGAAAGTCCATGTCAATACCACATGCTTGATTTAACCTCCCACCACTCAGCCAGTTGGCCACAGCACTTGGAAGCTACGCAAAAGGGATATAGCAAAGGGTGTCTCAGATCCTTCAAACAAGTCTAACAGCAGCACATCACCAGCTGTAGAGTATAGCAGGCAAATTTCTCTGCCCCAGCTGCTGCAGCAAAAAAAAATAAAAAATACACTGCCACCCACATTCCCAGCATATACAATATCTCACAAAAGTGAGTACACCCGTCACATTTTTGTAAATATTTTATTATATATTGTCATGTGACAACAATGAAGAAATTACACTTTGCTACAATGTAAAGTAGTGAGTGTACAGCTTGTATAACAGTGTAAATTTGCTGCCCCCTAAAAATAACTCAACATACAGCCATTAATGTCTAAACCGCTGGCAACAAAAGTGAGTACACCTCTAAGTCAAAATGTCCAAATTGAACTCAATTAGCCATTTTCCCTCCCCGGAGTCATGTGACTCATTAGTGTTACAAGGTCTCAGGTGTGAATGGGGAGCAGGTGTGTTAAATTTGGTGTTATCGCTCTCACTCTCTCATATTGGTCACTGGAAGTTAAATATGGCACCTCATGGATAAGAATTCTCTGAGGATCTGAAAAAAAGAATTGTTGCTCTACATAAAGATGGCCTAGGCTATAAGAAGATTGTCAAGACCCTGAAACTGAGCTTCAGCACGGTGGCCAAGACCACCCAGCAGTTTAACAGGACAGGTTCCACTCAGAACAGGCCTCGCCATGGTCGACCAAAGAAGTTGAGTGCACATGTTCAACGTCATATCCATAGTTTGTCTTTGGGAAATAGACATATGAGTGCTGCCAACATTGCTGCAGAGGTTGAAGGGGTGGGGGGTCAGCCTGTCAGTGCTCAGACCCTATGCCGCATACTGCATCAAATTGTTCTGCATGGCTGTCATCCCAGAAGGATGCCTCTTCTAAAGATGATGCACAAAAAAGCCCGCAAACAGTTTACTGAAGACAAGCAGACTAAGGACATTACTGGAACCATGTCCTGTGGTCTGATGAGACCACAATAAACTTATTTGGTTCAGATGGTGTCAAGTAACCAGGTGAGGAGTACAAAGACAAGTGTGTCTTGCCTACAGTGGTGGGAGTGTCATGGTCTGGGGCTGCATGAGTGGAAGGAACTCATGAGGGAACCATAAATGCCAACATGTACTGTGACATACTGAAGCAGAGCATGATCCCCTCCCTTTGGAGACTGGGCCACAGGGCAGTATTCCAACATGATAATGACCCCAAACACACCTCCAAGATGACCACTGCCTTGCTAAAGAAGCTGAGGGTAAAGGTGATGGACTGGCCAAGCATGTTTCTAGACCTAAACCCTATTGAGCATCTGTGGCGTATCCTCAAACGGAAGGTGACGGAGAGCAAGGTCTCTAATATCCACCAACTCAGTGATGTTGTCATGGAGGAGTGGAAGAGGACTCCAGTGGCAACCTGTGAAGCTCTGGTGAACTTCATGCCCAAGAGGGTTAAGGCAATGCTGGAAAATAATGGTGGCCAAACAAAATATTGACACTTTGGGCCCAATTTGGACATTTCCACTTAGGGTTTTACTCACTTTTATTGCCAGTGGTTTAGACGTTAATGGCTGTGTGTTATTTTGAGGGGACATAAAATTTACACTGTTATACAAGCTGTACACTCACTACTTTACATTGTAGTAAAGTGTCATTTCTTCAGTGTTGTCACATGAAAAGATAGAATAAAATATTTGCAAAAATGTGATAGGTGTACTCACTTTTGTGAGATACTGTAAATTCCAGCTTGACCAAATTGCTGGCATTACAACTGCTGCCTTTCCATCTGGTGGCGTGTGCTCCCTTCCACGCTGTACCACAATAGCAGCTTCCCAGTTGCCACTTCTTTGCACATAAGGCCATTCCAGCTCTGTACCATCACGTAGAAGACAATGTTTTGGCATTATTGGGCAAGGCAGTCAGCAGCAAGGTCCACATTACTATTGACATGTGGTGTCAGCAAGCATGGTCAGGGATGATATATTTAGTTCACAGCACACTGGGTAACTCTGCTTGCAACTAGGCAGGATGCAGGACAGGGTTCAGTGCTGGAACTTGTTTTGCTACCACATCTCCATACAGCTGGTGGTGATGATGCGAGATCTGTCAGCTCCACCCCCTCCTCCTCCTCAATACCCTCTTCTGCTGAATTGTCCAATGAACCACCAGTACCCCCTAAGCTTTCAAGTGGCTATTCAACAAGTCAGGCTTAAAGATGCCATGCAGTATTTCAGATGGTCTGGCTAGGGCACAGGAGCCACCCCGGAACAGAGATTCTTTCAGCTCTGCAGGGGCAGGCCCAGAGGTAGTTAATGCCATTGCAGCATGAGCCTGGAATGGTGGTATGCGATAATGGCCTGACACATGTCCTCAATTTGGTGATACAGCATTTCTTAAACAGGTACCCAGGTTTGCAAGATCTATTAAGGCAGGCCAGAAGAGTCTGAAGCCATTTCAGGTGGTCATACACAGTCAAAGTTCGGTTGGCTGAAATTCAGTGGCAATTCAACCTGCCGTAAATTGCCTGATTTGTGACATGCCTACCAGGTGGAAATCAACTTTGGCAATGCTGCAGTGGCTGCACATGCATCACAGGACCATCAATGAGTGTCTGTGAGAGTATGGCACAAGGACAGGCTCAGGGAGCTGTGCTTTTTTCCCCCACACCAATGGCTACTGATAAAAGATGCCTGCACTGTACTGTCACCATTTGAGAAAGCCACAAGAATGGTGAGCCGTGGCAATGCATCCATCAGTGACACTATCCCTCTTGTGTTCCTGCTGGGGCATACTCTGCTTGGCATTATGGACAGGGAACTCAAGGCAGAGCAGTGGGAGGAAGAGTAGAACTTCCTTTCCTCTTAAGGCCCACTTTATGCAGACTCTAGTCTTGTGAGGCCACAGAACAAACAAGAGGAGGAGGATTATGGCAGTTGTGGAGGCATCGAAGCAGAGGATGACATACGTCAATCTTTAAGAGATGGTTTTCAGTCCTCAGAAACCTGGGACTATTATGTGGTTGGGAGGAGGCAGTTCCACCCCAAGGACTCTGATTCTCATGCCTCCACAAACTTACTGTGCATGGGCTCCCTTGTTCTTCAAAGCCTGCAAAAAAAAAATTGTGGCATCAAGGAGAAGAATCATTAATAGTTGGCAACCCTCCTTGACCACCGTTACAAGAGGAAAGTCTCGGAACTCATCCTGCCCTTGCAGAGGGAGCACAGGATGAAATATTTTGAGGACACCTTAAAGAGGAGTTTATGTAACAGCTTTCCCCACTCTGATAGGTTACAGTTTAATGGAAAATGTATTTTTGAGGCTTCTATTGGTCAAAAGGAGGAGCACTGAAAAAGGGGCTGCCTAAGAGATGCATTAAAAAAAAATTAGTCCTCAGTGCTCAGGGCTGTCAGCTTCAAGATCCCATCAGCAGTGTCTGCATCATGTGGTGGAAGATTATTCGGGGGGGTGAAAACAAACATGGAGAGCTTTCCATTAGACGATCCTCTGGGTTACTGGATCATGAGAATAAGACCACTTGCCAGAACTTGCCCAGTATGCAATTGAGCTGCTGCCGGAGGATTTGTAACAGATAAAAGAGTGTGTCTGTCCACAGACTCCATGGGCCAGCTGATATTTCTCAAAATGAATCAGTCCTGGATTAGCAGCAGCTATCAAGCCCCTGATGTCGATGTTGCTAATTAAATTTGTTGGGGATCTGGAATCTCTGTAAGACTATCCAGGCTGCCTAGCTTTGTGGGTGTTTACTTTATCTTTAATAACTTTTGGTATTGGTTTCATGGGCACAATTAACACCCAAGGACAAATGTTTCTGCACCTGTGTGATGAGTGCATATCATTTTAATTTATTTACATGAGGGTCCTGTGCTCCCCAAGCGTAACTGTGAGTTGTTACAATGGGCAGGCACCGCCAACATTTAAGGCCCAATTTCTACGCACCTGTTTGACAAGTGCATATAATTTAAATTTTTCACAGCAAGGCCACTTCTTGCTTTTATTAAGAGTACCCCAATAGGGTTACAGTGCGGTAGCACCACCAACATTCAAGGTCCAATTTTCTGTGTAATAGCCAGGTGCATATAACTTTTTTTTGTAGAAGGGTTTAGCCCTGCACCCTCCAAGAGTAACTGTGAGGAGTTACAGTGTGCAGGCACCGCCAACACCCAAGGCTCAATTTTTCTGCATCTGTGTGACATCATTTTTAAGATCAGAATCCAATCCTGCATTTGCCAAGGATAACTGTGAAGGGTTATGGTGTGGAGGCATCACCAACACCCAAAGCCCAATTTTTTCACACCTGTTACTTCTATCCAAAGTCTGCGAAAGAGACAACAGACTTTATCTAAAAAAATCATTAATCTTGGCCTGAGTGTACTATAATCTGGCTTCTTCAAATAAGACTTGCTTACTATGGTGCAAATTTTTATTATTTCCATCCAAAGTCTGCCAAAGAGACACCAGAGCTTATTAAAAAATCTCTAATCTTGTTCCGAGTGCACTAAAATGTGCCCTCATCATACTGACTGGCTCCTCAATCTTGTTTACAAAATAATGAAAGCTTGCAGGGAAAATCAATTTAAATGTCATTTCTTTCTTTATATATGTCAGTTTTGCTGCAGCAGATTCTATACATGGTACAGATGGGCCACTTTACAGGCAGACTAAGGGGACCCCCAGGCACTATTTTTAAAGGAATTTTTATTGTTTCATTTTAAGAATCAGTGAAACCACTGCTCATTTAAAAATTATATTTTTTAGTTTCAATGATTTTTATTGAGTTTTGTAATACAGGAAGCAGGAGTTTACATAACAAAATGTGTCGTACAGTTGACAAGTAAAGAGCAAATGACATATGTATATGTATAACAAAGAGGACATTAAGGTTCTTAAGCGTAGGGCCTCTTGTTCCTTATGAATAAACATTGGTCAAAGAGAGACAGTGGTTACAATGTTTCACTAAAACCATGAGGGTGGGTGCCTCTCCACGCACCGCACCACCCCATCAGGATCATGGGGGGGGGGGGGGGGGGGGGTGAGGCAGCATCGCCCAGTGTTAATAACAGCAACATTTCTTTGTTAATCAGATAGAATACAACAGGTGGGATATTGTTAGGTAAATCCATTCCAATAACAGTGAGTACAATTCTATAAGTTGTACATGAATGAGTGAGTAGATGTGCAATATACCAATATAGGTCTAAATAAGACCTCAAAGAGTGGAGATGAAGAGTAGACAGGGTAAAAGGGGGGGGGGAGGGAAGGTGTGGGAGGGTGTGGATGGTGAGATAATGGTGCAGGTTAGTGAGAGTGACTTGCTGGGTCTTGGTGGTAGGTTAGTAGTAGCTTTTAGATTCAAATCCTTATTTGAAGGCTGATGAAATCAGATCAAAGTTTTAGTTGCTTTTTGGGGTAATTGTCTGATCGTTTAGATTTGGAGAAAGCAGTCTGGCTGTCCAAGCCACGGAGAGCAACGGCGAGTGAATTTGGGTAGTTGCAGGTGGGCTCTGGCAAAGGAGTATTCGCAGGAGGCTTGTTCATTGAGGGTATGAATAAAAGATTTGTAAGCCGGAGGTGTGGAGAGCTTCCAGTTGCATGCTATAGTTAGATGAGCTGCAATAAAGGTGTGGATAATTATTGAGTGGAAGTCTATTGGCCATGAGCTCATGTCTAGGTTTAGTAAAGCAGATTTAGGTTTGGGTAGGCTGTGTATCCCAGTGATGTTGGCGATCAATTTGAAAATTCTGGACCAAATGTCCCCATATGATGGGGCAATACCACCATATGTGGGCCATGGTGCCTGGGTCACCACACTGTCTCCAGCAAAGAGGAGAATGATCTGGATATATCTTCGCTAGTTTGTAAGGCGTGAAGTACCAATCATGTAAACGTTTTTGCGAAGATTACCAGTGGGAGATACAGTGGAAATATTTTAAGGTTTGGGTAGATGCCGCTTGCTAGTTGTCATAGGTTAATGTGAAGGAGAGAGCCCGTTCCCAATTGCCTATTGTAGAGGGTTTTTTGGTGTTGGTAGGGGTGTTTAGCAGGGAATAGAACAGCGAAAGTAATTTGCAAATGACTTTGGGGGAGTCGATGAGTTCCATAAGGTGAGCTAGACATGGGGAATTTCCAATATGTATACGCTGCAGAGGGCGTCATATTTGTAAGTATATGAAAAAGGAAGTTCTCGGAATAGAGTAGGTGTGTTGTAGATCTTGGAGAGATCGAAGAGTTGTTTTAGGGTATAGTTGAGCAATGTAATTAATTCGAGCAGACTTCCAGGATAATAGATTTAAGTCTGATATGATATATTCCAGGGAGCTTAATGGTATTCGTTGATGTGTCATTAGAGGGATATTATGTGATGAGTCTATGATAGAGGTCCATGTATGGACGGTAGCTATAGTTGTATCCAGGTAGTGTCGTTTAGGGTGAGGATGGTTGCTCCTATGGCAGATTTAAGATCTGTCCTGATTGCTTCTTGTTCTATTTGTATATAAATAAAGATATATGATCTGGCACTCCCACCAATGGCAAGCCTCCATCCCTGATTATGGTAAACATACAAAAGGAAAAAAAGGCGGTCGTTGGGACTTTGAGTGAGGCAAGCCATTGCAAGGTTACATCAAGTAGCAAATGCATCAAGTATCAAGTGCGTGGATTAGATGGATATAATAAATATGTTTATTATACACATAAAAGATAATATCATGAAACAGCTGACAATAGATTCAAGTAGCAAAACAATGACATAGGCTGACAATTGATCATAATGGGTACATAGTGACATAAATGAAAACAGATGCACAGCGATTGTATGCTATGCAGTTCAAGGTGTTGCACTATACACAATACTCTACGCGTTTCAAGGATCCATCCTCTCGTCAGGAGTGTCATATCACAATTAGTCTATGGATATAGATAATACAAAGGGTATATTAGTAAATTACACAGAAAAAGATCTTTGGTAAAAAGAAAAAAGCCAATGAGGGTGTTCTTACATGTCAGCTTCACAGTTGTCCCAACAAGTATCCAAGGGACAGTGGGCGCCCAGAGTGGCGTCCAACCTGGGGCTCAGGCGGGGACAATGGGGCCAAATCCTGGGACAAAAGCCAAGGCGACCAGCCAGAAAACACGTAAGGAAAGTGAAGATGAAATTTCGACCACGTCATATCTGTGAAGGAGTATATGCGTTTATAAATCAATCAATATGGTGGTAATATGACATGAGTGTGTTGAATATAAAGTGATATGAATGGGAGGATATGAAAAGAGGTGACATGAGGGAGTGGAAGTAAGAATGATAGAAAAGGGAGAAAGGAGACACCAATAAGAAGAAAAGTGTGAGGGAGGGAAGAAAAAAAAAACGAAAAAAAAAAAACCAAGCCCATTCCGCCTTGTATCGCATGGAGAGACATGGTGGAATGGGGAGGAAAAGTAAAAATAACTAAAAAATAAATGATAAAAATAAAAATCGCAATAAAAATAGCAAATGACCGACCCCAAGCAAACCAATGGGGTGGGAGCAGAAAAAGGAATGAAGAAAAGGACGGTAACATAGTAAAAAACTTACATGGAAGATGTCAGCATGTATCAGTGAACATGTGGCATGGTGAACTGACAAAGGAGTAAAAGGCTGGTCAGTCATGGCTGATGTAGCCAAGGAGTGGGTGTGTCCCCACCAGCGTCATGCTCGGCAGCCAATGGGCTTGACAGGGAAGGAGGGAGCCAAATCCCGCCATGGAGTCGGGAAGGAGCTCACCCCCGCCCATCCTTAGGACTTCGGATAGAATACACGATGACGCCACAGAGCGGGCGTGTGTGCATGGCGCCGATGCACAGGAGGACCCCCCCAGACCCGCCCAGCATGGGGGGGGAGGGGAGGGGTGCTGCCGCACATCACAACCCCGGGGAAAGGACAAGACACCAGACACCCCATGCCCCATGAATGGGTGATGGAACACCAAAGAGGGACAAGTGGATGATACACGTGTAAAAGGATAAAAATGAGCAATTATAACACCATCTATAATAACGAGTATATAAGTAGGATACTGAAATCCATGAGCGTGGTGTGGCAGATCAAGGGGCGACCTAGTGGTGTCTTTCACCCAAATTTAAAGACAAATAAAGATATATGGGACAACTGTGAAGCTGACATGTAAGAACACCCTCATTGGCTTTTTTCTTTTTACCAAAGATCTTTTTCTGTGTAATTTACTAATATACCCTTTGTATTATCTATATCCATAGACTATCTGTGATATGATACTCCTGACGAGAGGACGGATCCTTGAAATGCGTAGAGTATTGTGTATAGTGCAACACCTTGAACGGCATAGCATACAATCGCTGTGCATCTGTTTTCATTTATGTCACTATTTACCCATTATGATCAATTGTCAGCCTATGTCGTTGTTTTATTGATCTATTGTCAGCTGTTTCATGATATTATCTTTTATGTGTATAATAAATGTATTTATTATATTCACCTAATCCACGCACTTGTTACTTGATGCATTTGCTGCTTGATGTAACCTTGCAATGGCTTGCCTCTATTTGTATATAGGGGTAGTCATAAGAGGGGTTCCAGCAGGTTTTGGATTGAGAAAGGATTGATGCTTTGTAGTAAAGAGCAATGTTAGCAGCTCCGAGTCCCAGGTAGCCATCCGGGCCAGGGCACTTGTGTAGGGGAAGTTTTTTTATTGCGTTGGATACTTCAGATGTTGTAAATGGTGCAGATAGATCCTCGAGTTGGTCTGGTGATAGAGATGGGAGTTTGATGGAATTGAGGAATTTGCAGATTGACTCCGAGTCAGGTGGTGGAGGGGAAGAGGCTTGCTGTAGGTTGTATAGGGAGGAGTAGAATTGGCAAAATCTTTCTGCTATGTCGGAGGGATTATAGAGTCTGTAGTTGAGCTTACCTTTGATGAAGGGGATTTTGGCGTTGGTTATTTTTCGTTTGTATTGTTTTGCTAAGAAGGCTCCCGGCCTATTGCTTGAGGAATAGAAAGATTGCATTATTTTAATGTAGAAGTCGAAGGAGTGCTTGAGAGCGTCATTAAGTTGGGTACGTAAGCTCTGAACTTAGTTTAAGACATGGGAGTCAGTCTGTTGTTTGTTCCGGTTTTTTAAAATTTGGATTCGGGAAAGGAGGGAAGAAATACGTTTTGTACGTTGCCGTTTCTCATGGGCAGCCACCTTGATTAGTAATCCTCTGATGTAGGCCTTATGGGCGTTCCATAAGAGGGTTGGATTAGATACTGAGCCGGCATTAGTTTAGAAGAAATTTGTGATTGCCAGTTTAGTTTGCTCTTGGGCGGGGATACGGAAATGAGAGAGGCATTGGGGTTGATTTACTAAAGCTTGAAAGTGCAAAATTTGGTGCAACTCCACCCAGAAACCAATCAGCTTCAAGGTTTTATTGTCAAAGCTTGATTGAACAAACTGAGATTAGAAGCTGATTGGCTAGCATGCAAAGCTGCATCGTTTTTTGCACTTTCCAGCTTTAGTAAATCAACCCAATTGAGTCTCCAGGGTGGTGGAGAATTTGTATATGGGGATATATTTAGTTGTAAAAAGATGGGAGCGTGGTCTGACCACGTTATTGTGCCAATTTTCGTGGAGATGATCCGTTGGAGAGTAAATTTGTCTACTAAAAATAAATCAATCCTAGAATACACCTGATGGGCCGGTGAGTAATAGGTATAATCTTTCTCTTACCGCTGATGCATCCCCACGCATCGAAGAGGTCTTTCTCTGTTAGGAATGATGACAACGGGGGTCAATCACTTCATTGAAGTCACCACAAATGATGATTGAGCTATTTTTATAAGGTTGTAATTTGGAAGCAAGGGCTTTAAAAAAAGTGTTTTCTGTGGGAGTTTCGGGTGTACACATTAACTAGAGTTAAGGGGTTATTGTCTATGGTTGCTACAATGATAAGGTAGAGTCCATTTGGGTCTATAATTTGGGTGTGTAACTGGAATGCAATATTGTTACGGGTGGTGATCATCATGACCCCTTTGCATTTTGTTTTGTGGTGGGCATAAGAGGTGTGGGGGAATTTTGGGTGGGAACATTTAGGAGTTTTGGATTGTGCAAAATATGTCTCCTGTACACATGCAGGTGCTGGTCATATAATTAAAATATCATCAAAAAGTTGATTTATTTCACCAATTCCATTAAAAAAGTGAAACTTGTATATTATATTCATTCATTACACACAGACTGATATATTTCAAATGTGTATTTCTTTTAATTTTGATGATTATAACTGACCACTAAGGAAAATCCCAAATTCAGTATCTCAGAAGATTAGAATATTGTGAAAGAGTTTAATATTGAAGACATCTGGTGCCACACTCTGATCAGCTAATTAACTCAAAACACCTACAAAGGCCTTTAAATGGTCTCTCAGTTTAGTTCTGTAGGCTACACAATCATGGTGAAGACTACTGACTTGACAGTTGTCCAAAAGACGACCATTGACACCTTGCACGAGGAGGGCAAGACGCAAAAGGTCATTGCAAAAGAGGCTGGCTGTTCACAGAGCTCTGTGTCCAAGCCATCCACAAAACTCAATTAATCGACTAGTCTCACACCGTGGTCTA
>BLSH010223390.1:838998-856740 GCA_018402905.1 Glandirana rugosa | reverse complement strand
TTTCATTTAAAGTGACACACAGACTTTAAATAAGTTTGCAGAACAGATGTTCACTTATTCCCGGTTTCATTTAAAGTGACACACACATTTTGCAGAACAGTGATATGGGTACTCCCGGCTTATTTATACTTTTTTTACACAGTTTGAAGATGATTTTAGAACATTTCTATGGCCTCTACCGTTAATTAATACTTTTCAGACCCATTTTGAAGATGATCTTCATTTTTGCATTTTTTATGTTTTTATTTTTTAAAAAATATTTAAAGTTATTTCCCTGTCCCCATTTCTTTGTAGGTCACTTGTCCCACCCTTACCCACATTTCCTTCCTTTTGCAGACCTCTAGGACCTTCCAGGACTATTTTACAGCCTTTTTTGTGCCTAAAAGTCTGTGTCCCCATTGATTTCAATGGGGCTCGGGGTCCGGGACAAAGTTCGGGTTCTGTCTGGACCCGAACCCGGACTTTGTCCCGAAGTTCGGCCGAACCAGCAGAACCCGGACTTCTAGAAGTTCGCTCATCTCTATTTTATAATTTCTTGGCCATTTTTCAGAGAATATGAATGAGAACACAAAAACATTTCTTTCACTCATGGTTAGTGTTTGGCTGAAGCCATTTATTAATGGCTTTTGGCCTGATAACATGCACACAAGTTGACACAAAGGGGTTTGAATGACTATTAAAGGTAACCCTCCTCACCTGTGATCTGTTTGCTTGTAATTAGTGTGTGTGTGTGTGTGTATAAAAGGTCAATGAGTTTCTGGACTCCTGACAGACCCTTGCATCTTTCATCCAGTATAAAAAGGAGAAACACCGCGCTACATCCCTATAAAGAGCAGCAGCCTAATATACAATCAGTATATCGTAAACAAGCTAATATAGAGGGCTGCGCTAGTTGTGAATGAGCATATTCATGTAATTATTGAGTCCAAATATACCAAATTGAATTAAATATAAATGACTAATGATAAAAGGAATCCGATTTGAATGGAAATGGTCATCAGCAAGCAGACTTCATATATATATCTGTAGTCACCCGAAGTGCTGCATAAGCAAGCTACGTAATCCACCACCAACAATTATAAGGCTTACCAAATAGATAAACCAAATCTGCATATAACCCGGTCCATCCAAATGAGTAGGAACGGATGAAAGCCTCTGCTGTCACTCCCCCAATCAATGATAGCAGTCGGATTAGATAGGACAAAGGTGCAAGTATCAAAGGCCCCCTCCAGGGGTAGAGATGAGTCCCAGCCTTCCCTGGTCAGTATTCGTCAAACCAATGTCACCAATCGGATATGGCAATAGAAGAAAAGGGTCGCATAGCATAATACTGTATAACTTCGTTTAATCCATAATTAAAATACTACTCACAAGAAAAGTTGAAAATCACGTTTTAAAAGCCAGCAGCTGTGTCCCTCTGGTACACAATGTAAAACAGCGTTGATGTTGGGAGGGTGCACTGACGTTTTACATTGTGTAGTCATTTATGTTTAAATCAATTTGGTATATTTGGACTCAATAATTACATGAATATGCTCATTCACAACTAGTGCAGCCCTCTATATTATCTTTCATCCAGTGCTGCACTGACATTTCTGGATTCTGAGTCATGGGGAAAGCAAAATAATTGTCAAAGGATATGCGGGAAAAGGTAATTGAACTGTATAAAACAGGAAAGGGATATAAAAAGATATCCAAGGAATTGAGAATGCCAATCAGTGGTCAAACTGTAATCAAGAAGTGGAAAATGAGGGGTACTGTTGAAACCAAACCACGGTCAGGTAGACCAACTAACGTTTCAGCCACAACTGCCAGGAAAATAGTTTGAGATGCAAAGAGAAACCACAAATAACTTCAGGTGATATACAGGGCTCTCTGAAAACATGTGGTGTGGCTGTTTCAAGATTCACAATAAGGAGGCACTTGAAAAAATATGGGCTGCATGGTCTAGTCGCCAGAAGAAAGCCATTACTATACAAATGAAACAAAGTATTCTGTTTACAATACACCAAACAGCACAGAGACAAGCCTCAAACCTTCTGGTACAAAGTTATTTGGAGTGATAAGACCAAAATGTTACTTAATACCGTGTATTGCCCCCTTTAATATCAATGACAGCTTGAAGTATTTTGTGGTATTTGTGGATGAGGCTCTTTATCTTCTCAGATGGTAAAGCTGCCCATTCCTCTTGACAAAAAGCCCAGCTGTGGCTGAAATCTTGAATTGGTCTACCTGACCGTGGTTTGGTTTCAACAAAACCCCTCATTTTCCACTTCTTGATTAGAGTCTGAACGTTGCTGATTGGCATTCTCAATTCCTTGGATATATTTTTATATCTCTTTCCTGTTTTATACAGTTTAACTACATTTTCTCGCAGATCCTTGGAAAATTCTTTTGCTTTCCCCATGACTCAGAATCCAGAAATATCATTGCAGCACTGGATGAAAGATGCAAGGTTCTGTCAGGAGTCCAGAAACTCATTGACCTTTTATACACACACACTAATTACAAGCAAACAGATCACAGGTGAGGATGGCTACCTTTAATAGCCATTCAAACACCTTTTCATCAACTTGTGTGCATGTTATCAGGCCAAAATCCCCAGGGTATGTAAACTTTTGATCAGGGTCATTTGGGTAATTTCTGTTGTCATTAGGATTTAAAAAGAGTAAACACTGTTGATTGATAATAAATGGCTTAAGCCAAAACATTGGCCATGAGTGAAAGAAAAGTTTTTGTGTTCCCATTCATATTCTCTGAAAAATGGCCAAGAAATCATAAATTCTGCCAGGGTATGTACTCGTATGAGCACAAATATATATATATATATATATATATATATATATATATATATATATATATATAAAACTCAACATTATTAGACCCCTATATTTCTACTCATTTCCCCCCTCTTGACCACTATGGGGTCACTACCATATCTTTCCTGCTTAATATCATACCAGAGGGTCCACAGTACTACTTCACTTCTAAGTGGAGTAAAGATCTTCTTAGGGTGTATGTGGATACATATGTTTACTAGAGTTGATCGAACCCCCGGATGTTTGGATTCGGTGGGTTCGGCCGAACTTCGGGAAAAAGTCTGGGTTCGGTAGCGAACTTTATCCCGTACCCCGCACCCCATTGAAGTCAATGGGGACCTGAACTTTTCGACACAAAAATGGCTGTAACAAAGTCCTGGCAAGTGCTAGAGGGCTGCAAAAGGAAGTAAAATGAGGGTAAGAGTAGGGCAAGTGCCCTACAAAAAAATGGGGATAGGGAAAATAAATTACAATCAAATAAAAAAAATGGGAAGGGGGGTGGATGTGGAGTAGGAGCCTAGAGGTTGACTAGGCCGTGACAGTGGCAGTGTAGGTGGAAGTGGCGGTGGTGGAGGAGTAGGAGGAGGTAGCCAACACTGCTTTTTTTTGTTTATAATTGGGGTAGCCCTCAAAATATTGAGGCATATTCAAAAAAACAAGTATACCAATGGCTGTGTGAGTCTGGTCTAAATGTCTATTCTGAACAAGGTACAGACAAGTCTTGTGGGGTCCATGCCTGGTTCATTTTAATAAACGTTAGCTTATCCACGTTGGCTGTGGACAGGCGGCTGCGCTTGTCTGTGATAACGCCCCCTGCCGTGCTAAACACACGTTCAGACAATACACTGGCTGCAGGGCAGGCCAGCACCTCCAAGGCATAAACGGCAAGCTCAGGCCATGTGGCCAATTTGGAGACCCAGAAGTTGAATGGGGCAGACCCATCAGTCAGTACGTGTAGGCGTGTGCACACATACTCTTCCACCATGTTGCTGAAATGCTGCCTCCTGCTAAGACGTTGTCTATGGGCTGGTGGTGTTGTTTGTTGTGGCGGGCTGCTGACAAAGCTTTGCCACATTTTGGCCATGCTAACCCTGCCTTCTGAGGTGCTGGCGGTGCCACAGCTGCGTTGGCGGCCTCTTCCTCCTCCTCCTCCTCTTCCTTCGCCTTGTGCTTCCACTGAGCCATGCCATTTGGGAATGCCCTCAGCAGCGAGTCTACCAGCATGCGCTCGTAGTCGAGCATCTTCCGATCATGCTCCAGTGAGGGAATTAAGGACGGCACGTTGTCCTTGTAATGGGGATCCAGCAGGGTGGCCACCCAGTAATCGGCACACATTACAATGTGGGCAACTTGGCTGTCGTTGCGCAGGCACTGCAGCATGTAGTCGGCCATGTGTGCCAGGCTGCCCAGAGGCAAAGACAAGCTGTCCTCTGTGGGAGGTATATCATCTGTGTCCTCCGTATCCCCCCAGCCACGCTCCAGTGATGCCCACGAGCTGCATTGGGTGCCACCCTGCTGCGGTTCCTCCTCCTCCTCCTCGTGATCTTCCTCGTCCTCCTCATCCTCCAGAACTGTGCCCTGGCTTGAATATTTTTGACCTGGCCTATGCTGGTGCAGGAAACCCACCCTCCGAGCCACTTGCGAATGACTGGCCTGATAACCATGGAAATGACCCCTCTTCCTCCTCCTCCTCCTCATCCTCTTGTACCAAATCCTCTTCCATCATGGCCCGAAGTGTTTTTTCAAGGAGACATAGAAGTGGGATAGTAACGCTGAGAACAGCGTCATCGGCACTGGCCATGTTGGTGGAGTACTCAAAGCGCCGCAATACGCTACACGGGTCTCGCATGGAGGCCCACTCGTTGGTGGTGAAGTGGTGCTGTTCCGCAGAGCGACTGACCCGTGCGTGCTGCAGCTGAAACTCCACTATTGCCTGCTGCTGCTCGCACAGTCTCTCCAGCATGTGCAGGGTAGAGTTCCACCTTGTGGGCACGTCACATAGGAGGCGGCGAGCGGGAAGGCCGTAGTTCTGCTGCAGGGCAGACAGGCGAGCAGCAGCAGGGTGAGAACGCCGAAAGTGCGCACAGATGGCCCGAACTTTCTGCAGCAGCTCTGACATATCCGGGTAGTTTTTTTAGAAAATTCTGTACCACAAAATTCAGCACATGCACCAGGCAAGGGATGTGCATCAAACGGAATAGGCCCAGGGCCGCTACGAGATTTCGGCCATTGCCGCACACCACCAGGCCGGGCTTGAGGCTCAGTGGTAACAAACACTCATTGGTCTGTTGTTCAATGCCCATCCACAGCTCCTGCGCAATGTGGGGTTTATCCCCAAACATATCAGTTTTAAAACAGCCTGCTGTCATTTCCCCCTGGATGTGCTGATGTTGGTGGTGAAGGTGTTACACTGAGCGGATGAGTAGGTGATCGAGGAGGAGGAAGCGCAGTAGTAGGAGGAGGCAACAGGAGGCAAAGAGAAATGCCCTGCAATCCTCGGTGGTGGAAGGACATGCGCCAAATGGCTAGCCGGCTCATCCCCACCCGCCACTACATTTGTCCAGTGTGCAGTTAGCGAGATATAGCGTCCCTGCCCGTGTCTACTGGTCCACGTATCAGTGGTTATGTGGACCTTGCCACAGATGGCGTTGCGCAGTGCACACTTGATCTTGTCCCCAACTTGTTTGTGCAGGGAAGGGATGGCTCGTTTGGAAAAGTAGTGGCGGCTGGGAACCATGTACTGTGGGACAGCCACCGCCATCAGGTTTTTGAAAGTGTTCGTGTCCACCAAATGGAATGACAGCATTTCAAAGGCCAGGAATTTTGAAATGCTGGCATTCAGGGCCAGGGATCGCGGATGGGTAGGGGGGTACTTCCTCTTTCTCTCCAGTGTTTGGGAGATGGAGAGCTGTAAGCTTCCATGGGACCATGGTGTGGAAATGCTTGGGGACGGTGGCGGACATGGTGGCGTTGCTATCATATCGTCTGTTTGCTGGGTGGCAGGTGACACTGTCACAGTAGAGGTGGAGGAAGAGGCTGAGGCAGCAGCAGAAGAGGAAGCAGGAGAAGGCTGAGACCTTTCTTGGATTTTGAGGTAATTATTCCAATGCAGCTTGTGCCTTGAATTTAGATGCCTGATCATGCAGGTTGTGGTCAGGTTTAGAACATTTATGCCCCGGCTCAGGCTATCATTGCACAGCTTGCAAACCACTCGTGTCTCGTCGTCAGCACATTGTGTGAAGAACTGCCACGTGGGGGAACGCTTTTGAGCTGCCTTTGGTGTGCTAGGTCCCTGCGTGCGGTGGGTAGTAGCAGGCATACTGTCTAGGGGACGCTCGCTCCGCTTTTGTAACCTGCTTCCTCTTTTGCTGTGCTGGTGCCTCTGTGCGACCACCACCTCTTCCTCCAAACTGCACACGTCACTCGCATGACCTTCATTCCATGTGGGGTCTAGGACCTCATCATCCTCCTCCCCATCATCTTCCACCCACCCTTCACCACTGCCCTCCTTGTCAGTCTGCACACTGAGGAAAGCTGCAGCAATTGGCACCTGTGTTTCGTCATCATCATCTAAGACGTGCCGCGTTGGTGTTTCCATGCCTTCATTCTGCAACAGAAGTGGTTGGGCATCGGTTCACTCAATGTCTTCCACTTCTGGGGAAGCGCTATGTGGATTGCCCACGGAAAGCACACCAGGAGAGTCATCAAAAGGTATAAGAGTCTCTTGCATGACTTGGGGCTCAGACTGCTTGGCTAATTTACAAGGGGCTGAGGTGAAAGACATATGGCCATGGGGTCCAGGTGCCAACTCTGAGCTTTCATCAAGGGACCGGGAGGGAGACAATGTGGAGGAACTGGAGGCATTGTCAGCCACCCAATCTACTATCGCCTGTACTTGTTCTGGCCTCACCAATTGTTGAGCGGCATTCGGGCCTAACATATAACGGTTAGAGTTGAGCGGACACCTGGATGTTCGGGTTCTGGTTTGGGTATTCGTGGAAAAGTTTGGGTTCGATCCGAACTTGACCCCGGACCACGAACCCCATTGAAATCAATGGGGACCCAAACTTTTGGGCACAAAAATGGCTGTAAAAAAGTCCTGGAAAGTGCTAGAGGGCTGCAAAAGGAAGAAAAGTGGGGGTAAGAGTAGGACAAGTGCCCTACAAAGAAATGGGGATAGGGAAATAACAATAATCTGTCCCTTACAGCAACATCAGGAACCTGACACTATAGAACTAGGAGATGATTTTAGAACAATAATCTGTCCCTTACAGCACCAGCAGGAACCTCTCCCTATAGCAGTTTGATATGATTTTAGAATAATAATCTGTCCCTTACAGCAACAGCAGGAACCTCTCCCTGTAGCAGTTTGATATGATTTTAGAACAACAATCTGTCCCTTACAGCACCAGCAGGAACCTCTCCCTATAGCAGTTTGATATGATTTTAGAACAATAATCTGTCCCTTACAGCACCAGCAGGAACCTCTCCCTATAGCAGTTTGATATGATTTTAGAACAATAATCTGTCCCTTACAACACCAGCAGGAACCTCTCCCTATAGCAATATGATATGATTTTAGAACAATAATCTGTCCCTTACAGCAACAGCACGAACCTGACCCTATAGCAGTAGGGGATGATTTTAGAACAATAATCTTTCCCTTACAGCAACAGCAGGAACCTGACCCTATAGAACTAGGAGATGATTTTAGAACAATAATTTGTCCCTTACAGCAACAGCAGGAACCTGACCCTATAGAGCTAGGAGATGATTTTAGAGCAATAATCTGTCACTTACAGCAACAGTAGGAACCTGACCCTATAGAACTAGGAGATGATTTTAGAACAATAATCTGTCCCTCTAAGCAGTAGACTGTAACTAGTCCAGTCAGATTGTTCTGTAATGCAGGATGAGATGTTACTAGATCTACAATCTGTCCCTAAAAGCAGTAGTAGTAGTAATCTCTACCTAGTCCACAATTAGATCGTTCTGTAATGCAGGATGAGATGTTATTAGATTTGCAATCTGTCCCTCCCAGCACCAGCAGCATCCTCTCCCTACACTAGCCTGAGAGAATATGACATGCAGCACTACGTATCTCCAGCTCATACAGAGGCTGGGTCACATGATGCACTGGCCAATCACAGCCATGCCATTAGTAGGCATGGCTGTAATGGCTTCTAAGGGCAAACCAGTGAAACACTTTTTTTCAAAAGTTTGGGTTTGGGTCCCAAACACTGCAAAGTTCGAGTTTGCTCAACTCTAATAACGGTGAAGGTACTGTTGGCTACCTGAGGAAGGTGTTTCAATTGTTCGTGTAGCTGGCACACATCGACCACATCCTCTCCTTCCAAAAGGAGCTTCACCAACACGACCAACACCAGCAGCACCAGCAGCACCAGCATCACCAGCAGCACCATGACCACGTCCCTTATTATTAATAATATGTCCCTTACAGCAACAGCTGGAACCTGACCCTATAGGAGTAGGCAATGATTTTTGAACAATAATATGTCCCTTACAGTAACAGCTGGAACCTGGCCATATTGGAGTAGGCGATGATTTTTGAACAATAATCTGTCCCTTACAGCACCAGCTGGAACCTGGCCCTGTAGGAGTAGGCAATGATTTTAGAACAATAATCTGTCCCTTACAGCAACAGCTGGAACCTGGCCCTATAGGAGTGGGCGATGATTTTTGAACAATAATCTGTCCCTTACAGCAACAGCTGGAACCTCTCCCTTTAGAACTAGGAGATGATTTTTGAACAATAATATGTCCCTTACAGCAACAGCTGGAACCTGGCCCTATAGGAGTAGGCGATGATTTTTGAACAATAATGTGTCCCTTACAGCAACAGCTGGAACCTGGCCCTATAGGAGTAGGTGATGATTTTTGAACAATAATATGTCCCTTACAGCAACAGCTGGAACCTGGCCCTATAGGAGTAGGCGATGATTTTTGAACAATAATCTGTCCCTTACAGCAACAGCTGGAACCTGGCCCTATTGGAGTAGGCGATGATTTTTGAACAATAATCTGTCCCTTACAGCAACAGCTGGAACCTGGCACTATAGGAGCAGGCGATGATTTTTGAACAATAATCTGTCCCTTACAGCAACAGCTGGAACCTGGCCCTATAGGAGTAGGCGATGATTTTTGAACAATAGTATGTCCCTTACAGCAACAGCTGGAACCTCTCCCTTTAGAACTAGGAGATGATTTTTGAACAAAAATCTGTCCCTTACAGCAACAGCTGGAACCTGGCCCTATAGGAATAGGCGATGCTTTTTGAACAATAATATGTCCCTTACAGCAACAGCTGTAACCTGGCCCTATAGGAGTAGATGATGATTTTTGAGCAATAATCTGTCCCTTACAGCAACAGCTGGAACCTGGCCCTATAGGAGTAGATGATGATTTTTGAGCAATAATCTGTCCCTTACAGCAACAGCTGGAACCTGGCCCTATAGGAGTAGGCAATGCTTTTTGAACAATAATATGTCCCTTACAGCAACAGCTGGAACCTCTCCCTTTAGAACTAGGAGATGATTTTTGAACAATAATCTGTCCCTTACAGCAACAGCAGGTACCTGACCCTATAGGAATAGGCGATGATTTTAGAACAATAATCTGTCCCTTACAGCAACATCAGGAACCTGACCCTATAGAACTAGAAGATGATTTTAGAACAATAATCTGTCCCTCTAAGCAGTAGACTCTACCTAGTCCAGTCAGATTGTTCTGTAATGCAGGATGAGATGTTATTAGATCTGCAATATGCCCCTAAAAGCAGTTGTAATCTCTACCTAGTCCACAATCAGTGCGTTCTGCAATGCAGGATGAGATATTATATCTGCAATCTGTCCCTCACAGCGCCGGCAGCATCCTCTCCCTACACTAGCCAGAGAGCATGTGACATGTAGCACTAAGTGACTCCAGCTTATAAAGAGGCTGGGTCACATGATGCACTGGACAATCACAGCCATGCCATTAGTAGACATGGCTGTGATGGCTTCTAAGGGCAAACCTGTGAAACGCTTGTTGATTGGCTGCCCTGCAGCTATTCAACATGCGTGATCAAATACCCGAACCCAAACTTTTTTTCAAATGTCCGGGTTCGGGTCCGGGTCACGGACCCCCCAAAGTTCGGTACGGACCCGAACTTTACAGTTCGGGTTCGCTCAACTCTATTCTTGGGAGTCCATCTTTGTCCAGGTATGAACCGCCTACAAACATGATTGGATCAAGATTTTCAAGAGGAGTATCCTTTACTGGGGAGATTTGCTGCATTTCTTCTTCCATAAGTTTTAGGCAGATGTGGTCACCGTCCTCTTCAAGGTCTTCTTTTTCTCTCTGGGAGAGAGCTGGCAGGATTAATGGTAGTACATCTTTTCATTTCTATTTCTCCTGATCCAAGCAGGATTGCTTCATACTTGCTCAGCCTTGCTGATGACAAGTGTTTGGTCCTTGCTCTTTTCAAGATTTCATTTGCTGAATGTTGTGTAAACTGTTAGAGACTGGTATATCCTTACATTATCCATTGCCTTATCCTTATGGCAACCTTCCTAACTAGTAGTGCAGCGGTTTTTTGTTTTTACACAAGTTGGTGTTCTTTGGAGGATTAAATCCAGTTGTACACTTTAGGCCATGTGTGTGTTCTGGTCAGGCAATTTGAGAGAGGCGTGACCTGGATATCAACTTTCAACTGATTGAAGACACCCTCTAGTTCCTTTGTCCATTCAAAGAGTGTGCTTGTGTCCATTAATAGCTTTTTAGTTACAGTTAATTCCTGGACAGAGACTTTCTTCTTACATTCACCTTGCAAGCTCTAAATTCCAGACTCTTGAGAAGTAAGCTGCTTCATCAATCTATTCTTCTCCACTTTCATGTTTCCTATCTGCTTCTTTAAATCATTAATAACCGCCTAATTCCTCTCTACTGTCGGAGAACCTCTGCTTCCGGAGTCTGGGTTTGGAAGCCTGTGCACAGGCGCACACGCCTGTGCATGCGCGTATGCATCGGCATGGCGCCAAACGGCCCCATTGAAGCAGACAGCACCTTGCAACCAGTGCTGTCCACTCTACAGCGTTTGTGTGTTCCTGAGCGACCCGATTACCTGTTTATCTGTTCCTGTGGCCTGGCTTGTCTTGACCTTGTTTGATCTCTGCCTGCATCGACCCCCAGCTTGCCCCCGACTACTCTTCTGCCTGATCCTTGTGTATCTTGCTGCCCGCTTGTTGATGACCCTGCCTGCAACTGACGACTCTTCTGCCTGCACCTACTGTACCGCATTGCCAGCTTGTTGCCAACCCAGCCTGCACCACTACTCTACTACCTGCACAAGCCTCTACCGGACTGCTCAAACCACCAACAGTGAACCAGTCCAGCCCTCGTGCCCCCCCTGTGCTCCTGAACTCCCTGCCTGTCCTACCAGGGGTTCCTGAACCAGGGCCATAAGAGTGGTTTGCTTCCTGCACAAGACAGACTCCACCATCAGGTGCGTGACAGTAGAGGACAGCCATGTCTTAGTCTGTGCAGGGAGCACCCTCTGCTATGGATGAACTGTGTGTCCACCTTGCCTGCCTCACACAGGTGGTCAAGAACCTGCAGGAGGGCTATACCCGGCTGGAAGAACGGGTACAGGAGCTTGCTGCACCCACAGCTCCAGGGGGTAGCCAGGCCCCTGGCAGCACCATTATGGCCCCCATGCCGGATAAATTCTTTGGGGACCAGAACAAGTTCAGGGCCTTCTGCAATTCGTGTGGACTTTATTATGGGTTGCAGCCCCACACCTTTTCTCTAGAAGCCACAAAGGTGGGACTAGTAATTTCACTGCTGCAAGATGAACCCCAGTCCTAGGCCCATCAGCTATGGAAACAGAGAGCCCCCGAGGTCTCCACTCTCGCTCTGTTTTTTTACACCATGGCCCGCCTATACCAGGATACTCACCAGGCTGCTACTGCTGATTCTGCTCTTCATGCTCTTCAGCAAGGGCGCCACACGGGGGAAGACTACATTGCCGAATTCAGGTGCTGAAGTGTAGACACCACAGGGAATGATGCGGCAATATGCTATCAGTTTTGATTAGGGCTATCTGAGCCATTAAAGTATGAGCTTGCCCGTGTCAGAGTGCCTCAAGCCTTGGATGCTCTTACCAACCTGGCTATCCAGATAGACCGGCATTTAAGGGAACGCAGAGCGGAGAGAACCTCTGGAGTCACACATCTTACTTTGATGATGCCCCAGGTGCCCCCTTATCCTGCCCCGGCTACTCCTGTTCCAGCCACTCCGACATCTGCCTCTCCTGACTATCCTGAGCCAATGCAAATAGGGCTCCATCCTCCTCCATCCTACACTTGCCCCTGAAGAGAGACAGCATTGTTGCTCCCCCAACCTGTTCCAGTACTGTGGAGAGCCCGGGCTCTTTGTGCGCACCTGCCCAGCCAAGCTCGGTAAGTGCTCTACAAGGAGCAGTTAGGAGGAACCCCCTGCTACCAGCAATGTCTCTCATTTTACTCTCTCACTCTCTTTACAGCTTTGCGGAGAGAGTCTTGAAATACCAGCAATTATTGACTCCGGGCATGCAGCTGCTTTGTGAATCAAACCTTTGCTGCTCAGCGTCAGATCCCCCTTCGTCCTAAGGTACACAAGATGACTGTCTGCCTGGCAGACAGGGCGACCATCAAGTCCTGCACCGTCACTCATGAGATGATGCCATCGCATCTCCCCTCTTCCCTGTTATCCTTGGTCTCCCCTGACTTAAGGCCCATAGCCCCTGCATCGACTGGTCCACCGGGGACATCCAGTTCCGATCCACTTACTGCTCCCACCACTGTCTGCCACAGACTCAGAAACTCGGCCCTACGTTACTTAGTATGGATTCTGACCCTGATTCCGAAGTCCTCCAAGTTGTCCCATCCGTTTACCATAATTTCTTGGATGTATTCAGTAAGAAAGGGGCTGAAAAATTGCCACCTCACAGGTCATATGACTGCCCCATTGAACTTTTACCCGGGGCAGAAATTCCCTTTGGTCAGATTTATCCACTGTCCGAGTTAGAGCTCTCCGCCCTCAAGGCCTACCTCGATGACAATTTGGAGAAGGGCTTTATTCAGCCCTCCACATCCCCTGCAGGGGCCAGAATATTCTTTGTTGAGAAGAAAGACCATACTCTACGACCTTGTATTGATTACCGGGAACTAAATAAAATAATGGTTAAAAACCGTTACCCTCTGCCTTAAGTTCCAGAACTCTTTCAGAGACTGGGGTCTGTCACAATTTTTACTAAGCTGGATCTCTGTGGAGCGTACAACCTCATCCGAATTAGGGAAGACGATGAGTGGAAAACCGCCTTCCGAACCCGTTTCGGACACTTCGAATATCTAGCCATGCCTTTTGGGCTCTGTAACGCCCCAGCAACTTTCCAGCATCTGATCAACAATGTGTTCTGAGACTATCTGGACTTGTTTGTTATCATCTACCTAGATGACATTCTCATTTTCTCTTCTTCCTTGGAAGAACTCCGCAACCATGTCCGCAGTGTCCTAAGTCGTCTCAGGCAACACAGATTATACGCCAAGGTGGAGAAGTGCGCCTTTGAACGTCCCAGTATCCAATTTCTTGATCTCATTATATCCGTCACAGGCATCACAATGGAAGTGTACATATTCGTCAGCACACCGTGGATCCTTGTCCAAAATTTTCTTTATTGAAAAGATCACATCACAGAGAACTGCAACGTTTCGGAGCCGCGCAGGGCCCCTACATCAGGCATGTGATGAAGGGGCCCTGCGCGGCTCCAAAACGTTGCAGTTCTCTGTAATGTGATCTTTTCAATAAAGAAAATTTTGGACAAGGATCCACGGTGTGCTGACGAATATGTACACTTGCATGACAAATAGTCTCCAGGACCCAGCTGGATTTTGTTGCAGCACCCAATTAGGTAAGAGCCTTTTTTGCCAGGAAGGAGTGCGATAGGAAAATTGATAAAGGCATCACAATGGATCCACAGAAAGTCTTGGCCATCCTAGAATGACCTGTACCAGTAGACAAGAAAGGGGTCCAACGTTTTATGGGGTTTTCCAATTTCTACAGGAAATTTATCAAGGGCTTCTCTGCTATCATATCACCAATTACTCAGCTTACCAAGCAAGGCTCACATTGACCAAAGACTGTTAGCAAAAGATGACTTATGGTGGCATGACAGTCAGATTTTTGTGCCAAAACAACAAAGACCAACTTTTCTGCAGCTCTGCCATGACCACAAACTAGCTGGCCATTTCAGTGAGAGGAAAACTGCTGAACTGGTGTTACGCTCATTCTGTGGCCACTCGTGGGTGAGGATTGTCGGAGATACAGTTGCAAGAAAAAGTATGTGAACCCTTTGGAATGATATGGATTTCTGCACAAATAAAATGTGATCTGATCTTCATCTAAGTCACAGCAATAGATAATCACAGTCTGCTTAAACTAATAACACACAAAGAATTAAATGTTACCATGTTTTTATTGAACACACCATGTAAACATTCACAGTGCAGGTGGAAAAAGTATGTGAACCCCTAGACTAATGACATCTCCAAGAGCTAATTGGAGTGAGGTGTCAGCCAACTGGAGTCCAATCAGTGAGATGAGATTGGAGGTGTTGGTTACAGCTGCCCTGCCCTATAAAAAACACAAACCAGTTCTGGGTTTGCTTTTCACAAGAAGCATTGCCTGATGTGAATGATGCCTCGCACAAAAGAGCTCTCAGAAGACCTACGATTAAGAATTGTTGACTTGCATAAAGCTGGAAAGGGTTATAAAAGTATCTCCAAAAGCCTTGCTGTTCATCAGTCCACGGTAAAACAAATTGTCTATAGATAAAGAAAGTTTAGCACTGCTGCTACTCTCCCTAGGAGTGGCCATCCTGTAAAGATGACTGCAAGAGCACAGGGCAGACAGCTCAATGAGGGGAAGAAGAATCCTAGAGTGTCAGCTAAAGGCTTACAAAAGTCTCTGGCATATGCTAACATCCCTGTTAGCGAATGTATGATACGTAAAACACTAAACAAGAATGGATTTTATGGGAGGATACCATAGAGGAAGCCACTGCTGTCCAAAAAAAAACATTGCTGCACGTTCACAGTTTGCACAAGAGCACCTGGATGTTCCACAGCAGTACTGGCAAAATATTCTTTGGACAGATGAAACCAAAGTTGAGTTGTTTGGAAGAAACACACAACACTATGTGTGGAGAAAAAGAGGCACAGCACACCAACATCAAAACCTCATCCCAACTGTGAAGTATGGTGGTGGGGGCATCATGGTTTGGGGCTGCTTTGCTGCATCAGGACCTGGACGGATTGCTATCATCGAAGGAAAAATTAATTCCCAAGTTTATCAAGACATTTTGCAGGAGAACTTAAGGCCATCTGTCCAGCAGCTTGAAGCTCAACAGAAGATGGGTGTTGCAACAGGATGACCCAAAGCATAGAAGTAAATCACCAACAGAATGGCTTAAACAGAAGAAAATACGCCTTCTGGAGTGGCCCAGTCAGAGTCCTGACCTCAACCCGATTGAGATGATGTGGCATGACCTCAAGAAAGCGATTCACACCAGACATCCCAAGAATATTGCTGAACTGAAACAGTTCTGTAAAGTAGAATGGTCAAGAATTACTCCTGACCGTTGTGCACATCTGATCTGCAACTACAGAAAACGTTTGGTTGAAGTTATTGCTGCCAAAGGAGGTTCAGCCAGTTATTAAATCCAAGGGTTCACATACTTTTTCCACCTGCACTGTGAATGTTTACATGGTGTGTTCAATAAATACATGGTAACATTTAATTATTTGTGTGTTATTAGTTTAAGCAGACTGTGATTGTCTATTGTTGTGACTTAGATGAAGATCAGATCACATTTTATGACCAATTTGTGCAGAAATCCATATCATTCCAAAGGGTTCACATATTTTTTCTTGCAACTGTATGTTAGCTCCTGCCCCACTTGTTCAAGATATAAGACCAGTAAGGCCAAAGCTTGGGGTATTCTAAACCAGCTCCCTGTACCCAAAAGGGCCCTGGTCTAAAATAGCAATGGACTTTATTGTCGAGTTACCTCTGGTAGAAGGATACAGCACCATCTTTGCGGCTAATGAAGATGGCCCACTTCCTCCCCATTTAGGGCACTCCCACTGCCGCTGAGACTGTGGAAATCTATAAATTAGATGGTCCGCCTTTACTGAATCCCAACCAATATGGTGTCGGACTGTGGGGCACAGTTCACCTCCCGGTTCTGGAGAGCACTCTGTTCAGCTTTGGAGATTGAATTGTCCTTCTCTACTGCATATCATCCTCAGATGAATGGTCAAACCGAGAGGATGAATCAAACCTTGAAGCAGTATCTGCGATGCTTCTCGTCCTTCTCGCAGGGTGACTGGGTATCCCTGTTACCACTGGCAGAATTTGCCCACAATAACACCGTCCACTCTGCTACCAAACAGTCCCTGTTCTGGTCGAACTACGGCTATCATCCCTTATCTCTACCCATTGTGGCACCCGAAAGTGTGATACCAGCCGTACATGAAAACGTCAAATTTCTGGAAGAGAACCAAAAATACTTGCAGGAAACACTCTCCAGAGCACAAGAACATGATAAAAATGACTTTGACAAGAAAAGGCGAGGAGAGCTGGAGCTCCTGCCTGGTGATCAGGTCTGCCTGTCAACTAGGAACTTAAAAATGTCCTGTCCAGGCGCATGCGCGGAGGCTCACAGCGCGGACGTATGTGCTGAGAGCTCCGCACTTTTCGGGCCAATAACTCCCTGCCACAGCCTCGGAAAAGGCGCACACGGGCTCCGGTAACCCCATAACACCCAGGGGGGAACACAGGCACCCCCCCGGATGCCGGGAGTCTCCGCTCGGCGGGACCTCATCCGACAAATAGAGGCCGGTGCTTCGCTAGGCCCAAATCTTAAGATGCCGGCGGCAGCCGCAGTACGGGGCACATCACAGGGGACGGCAGCGATTGAAGAGAATTCAATAGCAGACCAGGACTGCCTGCCTCTGTGCACGGAGCTTCCTCCCAGCCCAACAGTGAGTGTACCTCTTAATATACAAGCCTCCCCAGCCATCTCTGAATCTATCCTGGACGCAGCTCCAGGCCTGAGTGGGAGACAGAGGGCCCTGGACTTTCCTACACCTGATCACTTGGGGGACACAAAACACTTGCCTAACCCTAATCAGATTGATCTCACATCTATGATGCCTATGTTCTCCCGCATGTTATCTGATGGACTGGCCCAGAATGCTGCTCAAATAACTGCTGCCATACATGCAGATTTGCAGCAACTGGGGAGCAGAATAGAAGCAATTGAGGTCAAGACGGAGCAGGCAGTCTCTATCTCAAATCAGAATACTGACCGGATTTGGGAACTGCATGAGCAACTGGACATAGCCCTGAACAAATTAGATGACTTGGAAAGCAGGTCCCACAGACAAAACTTCAGGATCAGGGGGCTCCCTGAATCCTTCAAAGACTCAGAACTTGCAGTCCGCACCTTGGTAAAGGACCTGATACCTGACATCCCAGAGGGCCAGATGGAATTTTCGCCAAAGTTGCGAGAGGCGACGACTTAACACATGCCACTATCCAGACGTTTTTAAACCTAGACCACAGGGACCTCTCTCTCAACCAGAAACCTAGCACGGGCGGCGTAGTGGTAAAGGAACTGAAACATTACTACGTTAAACTGGTTATATAGAAAGCCATCGGGTAGGACCGCCCCTCGAACTTCTCGGGCTACTCGAGATAGTTAAAGGTAGACCGGGAGACCCTACAGTCCATAGTCCAGGAAATGGTTCCACGCCTGACGTTCAAGACTCAGAAACTTCCTAAGTCCCTCGGGGGACTAGGACTTCAAAACAGACACCCTGGA